>BCLF01000290.1:12956-29360 GCA_001602275.1 Zoysia japonica
TCTTTTTTAGGTTGAGTTCAGCCTGAAACTACATTTGCTTTGTGAGTAAACTGAGACTAAATCAGAATATCAAAAAACTAAAGATCCCATAGAAATGAATGAATTCAGGTATATTACATGAGGATGATATGTGCAAGTATCATACCGATTTTAAGATTCTTACTAATATGTTCTTGCTGTAATCCATTCATTTTTTTAAGATATTCTGAATTGCTCTCGAGTTCTTGCTTAATGTTTCTTGTACAGTTTGAAGCAACCATGCACACCAGTAGCCTAACAGGTCACGGTCCCTGTAGTAAAACATTAGAATTATTGCATCAAGTGCAAATAAATAAACATAAGCTGTTTCATTTTTTTTAAAAAAAACTGGTGGTCAAATCTTAGATAGATTAATTGTTTAACTCCATAAGAATTAGTTAAGAGTTCATTTTTCAAAAAATAATGGTGGCCAAATCTTAGACAGATTAATTGTTAACAGTATAAGGGCTAGTTTAAGAGTGCCTGGGCTAAAATAGACAGGAATGGTTCTAAATGTCACTGAAAATTTCTGTGTAAACGACAATTATCTTTTTTTCCTACAGTAAAAAGGAAAATAGATTCTGTAATACTTATGTTTGTCCTATACGACAAATGCCTGTTCAAACTCTACAGATCGGATAATATGTGATTAAGTAACATTACCCTGTCTTAGCGTACTGAGGCCTTCACCAGTGCATAAAAATCAGCATAACGGGAAGAAACATAGGATGAGTACAGTAACCTCACAGGCTTGGAATCAGAGTAAATATTGTTTGTCAAGTGGAACAGTTAATATAAATAATGCAGAAATTTCATTCATTGCAAAAGGCAATTAAGTAGTTATTCAAAAAAGGAAATAGACATAAATCAATATTAAAGAGGGCACACAAATTTTGAAGAGAGAGATCTTAAAACAAATTAAGGGTCCCAGATATTTATTTGTTTTTCAATATGACTGGAATTAGGTAATTTACAGTACCTACGAAAAAGTTATGCTGTAAGACAATGAATAGGCTTCAGTACTCACAAGATAGGCAATGTTGTTAAGTTTTCAATCGATGGTGGCAAGGGCTGGTCAAGTTGTTAGAAAAATCTATAATGAAGAAGGTTGAGATGTTATATATTTTAAACTCAAATAACAGCCGAATGGTACAGCAATGGTCAATATAGCATCACTGCACAAGCGAGGGACTGTACCTTTTTATCAGTGTCATGGTACCAATGCCGGAGGTCCGAAGCTATTGTATCAGTGCCAAAGTGAGGAGCGAGGATAAATGAACTGGGGCAGGGGAGTGAATCAGATTATCATAGCAAACAAATCAAATCAAACTGTGGAAAAAAAAAAGTAGGAAAGAACACGAAATTGAATATGGTCACCAACCTGCCCATCAACAATTATCTGAAGAACACGAATTTGGACACCAGCTGCCTACAATTTCAATTACTGTCTCAATCATTGCAGCAAAAAATGTTTGTCCCGTTGCAATACTAAATGAATGCAAATATTAGGACGGCTTTCAACACATCAAAAAATTCTTCTAATGAAAATAGCAATTTAATTCCGTAGAGAAGAATGGTAGCATAAACAGTAATTATGTTTCTTTTATCCTTATCTATGAAAGAACAAATAAACCCTGCTATCTATCTTAGTCCTTGGACGTGAATGTGTGAATCAAATGACAATAAAATCTGAAGAAATTGCTCTCATAAGAACACATAATGAAAATTCAAAAAGATGAATCATATTTCCATATAATGATAGGATCACCAGGATCATAGATGGATTTCATTATGTTGTTACCTCGAATATAGAACGAAGTCTAGAATCCCCAAGTTTGTTTTCTTCGAAAAAAGTCACCTGTGGCCTCCAATATCCGATTAAAATTGAAAAATTAAAAAATAAGAGCTGCTGGGGCGGCCGGGGTGGGGAAAGGAGGGAGGCAGCAGTGCACGGCTAGGGCTGGCGAGGGAAAGAGGAAGGGAGGCGTTGGCGGGTTGCTGGGACGGGCAGGCGCATGGCTAGGGCGGGCGGGAAGAAGAGCAGGGGACGACGTGCGGCTGCGAACGCCGGTGGGGAGGAAGAAGGGAGGCGGTGCCGCTGAGGCAGGTAGTGGGAGCGGAGGCGGCTGGTACCGTGGGAGACGGCGGAAGAGGCGGCGCGTGGGCTGTTGGGAGGGGAAGGGAGGAGGGGTCAGGGGAGGGGAGGGGACGCGTGGGAAGGGACAGCGATGACAGATGGACGGGCCAGATGCAGGTGAAAATAAATAGGATGATGTGTCATGCTAAGAATGGATAGCATTTGTATAAATATTGTAGATGTAGCTTAGGGATATTAAGAAGTAGAATTTTTAATACTTTCTTTGTTTTAAAATATAAGCATTTTTAGGTTTAGTTAAAATCAAATTTTTATCACTTTGACAATTAATATTGAAGAATCAAACTTCAGCATATGAAGTCTCGAGTGGGCTACATCGGTTCTGCTCTCGCCGAGAGGTGTAGGCTTGTCGCTGTGATAATCTATCTTTACTATTTCCTCCATCCCTAAATTATTATTGTCACTGACTTCTAATATCATTTTTAACCACTCATATTATTCAAAAAATTACTTAAATGTGTAAAATTTTAAATTGCAATTTAAATAACTCTAATGATAAATCAAATTAGAAC
This sequence comes from Zoysia japonica, assembly GCA_001602275.1. Taxonomy (NCBI): domain Eukaryota; kingdom Viridiplantae; phylum Streptophyta; class Magnoliopsida; order Poales; family Poaceae; genus Zoysia; species Zoysia japonica. The sequence goes on from BCLF01000290.1 coordinate 15,642, forward strand.
AAAATATATGATATTTACTAAAAAAAATTTGAATAAAATGAATAGTTTATGTTGATGTTAGAATTCAACGAAGATAACAATTTAGCAACGGAGGGAGGGAATATATTTTTTGAGGACATGGATCAGGTGCGGTGGTAGTAGCGACTGGAACTTAAGCAATCGCTCAACCACACCCATTCTTGTGCAATCAGACGGCAAGCAATTCACCTCTCGTTCGGTTCAGTTGAGTGGAGAAGTTTAGTCTATTAGTTGAACGGATAATTTTTAGAAATTGAAAAAAGTTCTCTCATGTTCTCAAAGTTTCTCAAAATTGTTCCAATAGGTTTATCTCGTCGAGCTCTTTGTGTAGGAGCCCTCTGAGTTATCCCTACAGTTTTTTAAAGTTATTTTGTTAGTTCTCAAAGTTTGCTAACTTGTTCTGTAAGTTTATCTAAAGTTGTTCTCTTAGTTTCTAAAGTCTCTCAAAGTTATTATGATAGATTCGTCTCATCTTGCTCTTTGTATAGGCGCCTCCGAGTTATTCCTAAAGTTTACTAAAGTTGTTCAATTAGTTTTTAAAATTTTCTAAATTGTTCTGTTAGTCCCTAAAATTTTTCTAAAGTTCTTCGGTTAGTCTCCAAAGTTTTCCAAAGTTGTGCTTGACAAAACAAACCAAACAGAATAACTTTGGGATAGTTAGAGAATAACAGAACAACTTTAGAAAATTTTGAGAACTAACGGAACAATTTAGGAAACTTTTGAAATTAACGAAATAACTTTAGTAAACTTTAGGAATAAATTAGAGGCCCTCTACATGAAGAGCTTGACGAGCTTAACCTAACAGAATAACTTTAGAAAACATAAAAAACTAACAGAATAATTTTAGAAAATTTTAGGAACTAACAAAATAACTTAGTAAACTTTGAGAATTAAGGGAACAACTTCAGTAAACTTTGAGAATAGCTCGAAGGGCTCCTATATGAAGAGCTCAACGAGATGAACCTAACAGAACAACTTTGAAAACATTTGGGAGCTAATAGAATAATTTTAGAAAATTTTAGGAATTAATGGAACAACTTTGGAAACTTTGAGAATTAACGGAACAACTTTAGTAAACTTTGGGAATAACTCGGAGGGCCCCTACACAAAAATATCGATGACAGAACAATTTTAGGAAACTTTATAAATGTGAGAAAACTTTTTTTAATTTCTTAAAATTAACTGTTTAACAAATTAGAGTAACCGTCTCCGCTCAACTGAAGCGAACTAGGACTCTTCGCTGGCTGTTCGATCGCACAGGAATGGGTGTGATTGAGCGACTGCTTAAGTTGCGGTCTATACTACCAACGCACCCGATCCATGTCCATTTTTAGAGAGATGTTACAATACTTAACCTATAAAATTATAAGTAGATACATAAGTTCAAAATGATGTTTCATAGCTGAAAGAGTTGGAGAAGCCATGCAAGTCAGTTGCGAAAGAAAACATGCCACACAATAGAGGATAATATTTACAGCTCCTGAAGCTGAAAGAATATCCTGAGCTGAAGGTATTCTCTTTCCGAAAACTTGCTACTGCTGCATTTCCTCCTTTTGCTAAGTTAGCTTCAGACTTTTGGTGCATCCAAAGAACTGACTAAGGTGGTTTCTTTTTGGAGGCTACAACAGTTCCTGCTTGCTGGAGCCTCAGAGAGGCATAACATGCTCCTAGTCCTATGCAAGCACGTCATCCGGCCGGGAAGACATGCTCACTCAAGGCTTGAACAAACAAAAGTTTCTGGGATTTTTTTGCCTTGTAAACTCTTAAAATTTCAGAGACCGACAACTACAGCACATCCCGACAGCGACATGGTTAAACAGGAAACAGTCAAAGTACTTCGGTGCGCTGACTGAGTGACTCTGATCAACCACTGAGTAGAGGGAAAGGTGTGCCAAAAGGGAAGACTGACATCTGGACCACTGATTTCCTAGTAACAGGAATGAATAAATTTGACTTGGTGCACCAGCTCGTGGGGCAAAAGAAATTCATGAACTGAAAAGCAGTAACATAACACAAAGGAATCCCGTGACAGAAGCTTTGTAGTATTAGAAAGATCCATATGAAAATACGATTCCCACATTATGGCAAAAGAAATTCATGAACTGAAAAGCAGTAACATACCATGAAGGAATCCCATGACAAGCTTTGTAGTATTAGAAAGATCCATACAGAAATATGATTCCCACACTTTCAAAAGTGTGGAAACTGGCAAATTTCTGTACCATGATGAGCCTGGCATGCCCCATCGCAGTTGCAAAATACTAATGGTGAAACAATAGCCATCATAGGTCTCTGCCTCTTTAACAGCGGGTAAATCTTTGTGAACTAGCCATTATCTTTGGTGGAAACAGCAGCAAGAGAAAGCTGCAAGAAAACTGTAGCGAGGCCTGAAACATCTCAGGCTCAGAGTTTTGACACTGAGGAGGGTACTGAAAAGGGTGATAAGTCGCTAAGATCCAAGAACCGGAACAATTCCGGTGTCCCAATACTGATATCCGCGAAGGGGTGTTTCTCACTGTCTGTTGTCACAATGGTTGAATAATCATGTTATCAGCTCCATCTACCGTCCATTAGCCCAATCTTGTCTTGGTTACAAAATTCCTCTGCCCAAAGGGCACGGAATGGAAAACTGCAGCACCCTTTTCACTTCGTTGTTTCCTGAAAATTATAGAATCGATTGACAGATCGCCATTAGTGCAAACATGGTAAACACATTGCTAGAAAAGAATAGAGGCATACTTCAGGGAAGAAGGGGTTGGAATATGTGTGAGGTGTAGCCGTGCAGATGGGATTTTTTTTTTTAAAAAAAAGTCATCTGCTATGAATCTGAAGCTCTTGTGGATAGTAAGATGATGATATAAAAATCGACTTCTAATTAAGTTAAATATTGCAATTTACCAAGCTTTGTCTAAATTAGAGCTGCATCTTTCAGTGTTCATATGCCCTTAAGCACTAACAGATGTACTTTTATTAATATATATATAATTACTTCCCTTGTTGTAATTCCCTTAAAAACTAAGTTAAATACTCTATAGATAATGCAAATTATATTTATGCTTCCTTACCTTGCTTCTGAGAGTCTATGAGCAAAATATGAGTCTCTAGGTTAATGCTTTCATAGTGAAATATCGGCTACATACCTGCATGAGGAGAATGGGAACATTTTTGAATGTGAGAAAATAGTAAAAGTAAGGATATTTAGAAATAGGGAGGAAAGAGTATATATGTAACAGACGATTAGTGTTAGAACGACATAAAGATAAAGATCCCAAAATCCTTAAGCAAAAACTAAGAAGTTGAGAAAATGACATAAAGATGTTAATTTTGATAAAAAAAAGGCAGTGATTTTTACTCAACCTCATTGAAAACTAACTAATGCACTTACATGTATTAACAACAGAGAAGATACTTCAGAGTGTAGTTGGATGAATCATCCCCGCGCATTGCTGCAGAATTGTAAAATGATACAAACATACAAATTCTGCTACTGTTTATGTTGGTTTAAGCTCTTGGTACTTGGCAGTGTTTTCTTATCTTGATATATAGCAGTAGTTGTAGTTGTTGGTCTAAATGCGTCATTGTAGATTTCCTATAATCTTTTAGCAAAATGTATATATTTTTTTCAGCACCCACTGTACTATTATGCCAAACACTTCCACACTAAGATATGAGCTGGCCTAATATATTGGCATTAGGGAAGGGTATACCTGGTTCGGGCATGTGTGCCGCTGAAGCTCATAATAGATGCATTTTATATCTTCACTATTTGCACTAATTTGAGCAGGCAAAATTTCATTCCTTAAATGCCACAATTAACTTCACAGAGCTGAAACAATTCAAAAGTTTGAAACTTTTATATGACAGGAAGCATCCGAATTTACTGGCAGACCTGCAAGTAACAAAATAGCCTGTCAATTGATGGTGGACGGGAGGTAGTGGTGTAGCTAGGATTGAAACTCAGGGTGGGCCAAATTTCTTTTTTCTCCGCACAACAAATTGAGCATTATGAAGAAATTTCAATTACATCTGAAGATAGCTAGGAGCTTATCACATCAAAGCATGAGTGCATACCAAAGAATATGAATTATGCTCAGGATCAAGTTCAAGCATTACCCCAATGCAGAATGGTCATGATGAAATTTTCCATTCCATTAACAAAGTGCATCAAAAGTACATCTACCTGAAACTGAATAAGTGGCCTATTAATATTGTATCAGAACCGGCGGAGAAAAAAATACAGGTTAGTGAGGGAAAAAAATCAGATTGCTTGGACGCTTTTGAATGGTGTATCTCAATAGAAGCTTCACACTCATCTTGACCCTTACTGAACCTAGGATACCTCTATATTATATTCTACGACTACTTTCGTTGAGCTTGATTCAAGAGTTGTATTATTTTCTGATGATGAAGTAGTTGACTTCTCCATGTCTTGCTCTCTTTCTGAATTTGGTATCACGTTGGAGGAACAAAGAAATGCTCGATGGAAGGCTAAATAATGCCTCCAGATCAAGTTCGGATCTTTTCTGATAGAAGGATAAACAATACCTCAGAGCTGTGCCTAAACAGCCTTTCTCCAATGCCCTGCTGGTAGATACAATCAGCCGAGCTGCCGAATTGATGAAAAGTCAAGCTGCCAAAGAACCACGGCCGTATCCTACGTCGCTAGCGCCAGCCCTCGCGCGGCATGCATGTGGCCCATCTTGGCCGGCTTTCCGCGACTGCCAACTGCGAGCAGCTGGCGCTCCTGGCAAGGAGCCCTTGGCCGGCTGGCCGCGGTCGCCAGGTCACCACGCCCATGTGCTGCCGCTCAGCACCTTGAACCCTAGCCCTTCAGCAGGTGCCCGCATTTGTGCCCGAGTGTCCGGCTTCCTCCTCCAATAGGCCGCAACCCTGCCGACAGTGTCGAGTGGCTATGACCACCTGGCTGGCCGGTCTTCGCACGGCAGAACCCGCAGCCAGCCGCCGCTGGTCCCCGCATGGCCACACCCACCGCCCACCACTGGTCCGCTGCTCCATGCAACGCTGGCTGGCCGCACTCCCGTCGCGCCGCTGCCTGCTCGCACGCGCCCGTTGCGCCGCAGCCTGGCAGTCCGCGCGAAACAGCTCCCGCAGTCGCAGCCGCTCCGTCCGTCGGTCGCTCGGGGTTGACCTTTCATGGGAGGCCGCTGCGTGGGGGATGGCCATGGAGGCAGGTGGCACTATGTTGGAGGGGGTGGGCGGCGGGCACGGGCTGGGAGAGGAGGGGAGGTGGGGTGGGGCTCGCGGGAGGAGATGAGGCGGAGTTGTGAGTGGGGAGAGGATGGGGGTCGGTGGTGGATGCGAGGAGAGGTGAGGAGGCGGTGGTGGGCTGGGGAGATGGGCAGGCGCGGGGATTAGAGTGGGCGGCGGAGAGATATGGAGGCGGTGGGGAGGTGGCGGCAGGCTGGGGAGGGCAGCTGCATGGGCAGTTGGTGGGGTGGGGGCGTGAGGAAGATTGATGGTCGAGATCAACAATTCTGAAAATCCAATGTTTGAAATTATATGGATGACGTAACAAGGTTTCAGAAATGGATGGTAGTAGGTGGGATTTATATACTCCTTCCTTTCTTAAATTGATATCACCGTTGACTTCTAGCATCAACTTTGATCATTAATTTTATTAAAAAAAATTGATAAATACTATATATTTTGTTATCATTCGAGTTATAGATCTACTACAGTTCTCTGTTTTCAGCCATCCAATACTGATCCGCTTCCCCCGAGTCTTCGAGCAAGTTCCATTGACCCCCAGCGCCCGCCGCCTGCCCTCCACTCCCCCACCCCGGCTCCAACTGCGTCTCGCCTCCACGCCGCTGCCTCTGCTCCTCCCCCATCTCGCCCTCCTCTTTCTCCATCCGACCTTCGGATCGCTGCTGCCTCCCCTCCTCTTTCTTCCTCTTCCTAGCGACGAATGCGTCCAGATCTGCGTTATCTCCGGTGATGACATGCATCAGGAGCACACCGCGGGCCATACTGACGGTGCTTGCGTTGGATGCACCGTGCCTCCGCCGGCACCATGAGCGTCGTCGTCGACATGTCCTTCTCCGCGTACACCAACATCGATCTTCCGATTTGGGCCTCTGTGTAAGTAATGTCTGTCCTGCACACAGACCCAACGCACACAGCCGCCTGATTGTGTCCTGCCCGTGAGTTTTCCCACGCCCTTCTTCACATGGCGCACAACAGCCACAGCCCGAGCAAGCAGCAAAGCTTTCTATTCGTGCACTTCTATATAGGTATTGTATTTTCCTCATTTTGTTTCTTCCCTATAATTGTTCGCAGGATTGCATATTCCCATGGCATTAATAATTTCTTTTCTCTTAAGCTGGCTTCAGATCATCAGAAGAAATTGAAGGCTTCAAGTAAGAGAACTCAAGCGTGTGTAATGTTTCTTTTCTTCGATGAGCTCATGTATTGGTCCGTCTTTCTCCAAATACATGAACATTAGTCTATTCAAGTGCAATTATTTTGATGCAAATTAATATGTGAACCATAGATTACCTTGCTACTCCTAATTGTGCTACGGTTTGAGGTCAGATTTGTTGCCTCTGGATTCTCATCTTATGCATTATCTTCGTGTGTGCTGTTCACAAAAGCATAGTTCTGGTACTCAACATATATGACAATTTCATCAGTTTTTGGTCTAACCGGCGATGCTGGACAAGCTAATTACGCTGTGGCCAAGGCTGGGGTTATTGGGTTTATGAAGACAGTTGCTAGGGAATAGTCCGGCAGCAATATTCTCGCGAGCGATCATTTATAATCTAAACACTTTTATCAGTCTTCCTGTTGCTAAAACTTTTTGGGATTTTCTATTCAGGCAAACATTATTACTCCTAGATTTATTGTGTCAGATATGAATGCTAAACTTGGAGAAGAGCTTGAGGTTCCTCAAATTAGTTGCAGATTCCGATGAAATGTTATACCAAACATTATTCTTATACCAATTAATATTGTATCCTTCAGTATAAAACTGTGCTGCTATTATCATGTTATTCTGATTCTCTTACAATAATTTGTTTTACCATGCTTGAATTTTAAAATTTTGTTTACTATGCTTAAATTTTAATAATTTGTTTGGAAATAATAAAATACTTTTGAATTTTTTTAATAAGCAGTGGAGTTTTTTTTTTGTTTGGTTTAGTTGAGATTTGCTTCCGTTCTAAAAGCATGTTCACTTTTATCACTCTTTTGTCCATAAATACTATATGTTTCACTATTTTAACAATTTCTATCCTTGAATCCCTCTGCTGACTAGCTGCTCTATTAATTATCTTTCAGTTAATACTTTCTACTTCATCTAATTGATTCTGATACATATGCTACCACCAATAAAAAATGAGTGATAGACTTATTGGCCAATACTCGTAGAGCTGCTCGACCATTTATCTTAATACTTTCTGCTTTATCCCATTGATTATAATGCATATGATTGAGTGATAGAGTATTGTCCAACAGTCATAGTATTTGTTTCACTGTATCTAATACATTGGTTACCATAGTGCGTACTGTTGCATACCATTTTTATGCATCACCTTTAGTTGCCAATAGCTGCCGTTTTTGTGTCCTGAATTGATTAACTAAACGTTCAGAGGAAGTTGCTATTAAAGTTTCAATTTCATATAGAATATGTCGTAGTCTCTACTTCAACATGTTTGTCATTCACAACTAGACTATTTGTCATAAATTACTTTTAATCTTCGTCTCAGTAGTTGGCTACACTATGTTTCAATTTTGATCTAATAATTCAACTTACCCTGCACAAGGAAGAGGAAGTGGGAACGACGGTTGGTTACCAGATTTGTATAGAAATTCATGGCTTCATCTGTATCTAAGGTTTCCAGTTATCCGTGATTGCCTTCTTTTTTTTCTCTCTCTGTTTTGCTGTCTTCCTTTCCTACTATATAACATATTACGATCAGTCAACATGCAACATCAATCATGGTCCAGAGACATCTCCTATTTACTCAGACATCTTGAATTTACTTGGATGAGTCAGTCACAATAAATCATAGTATTACATTATTCTTTATTTATTATCTAGCAATTTAATGTGTTCCAAATATTCCTGCAGCAAAGCGTGGGGGTGCTCAACTAGTTACGTTATTTTTATTGGAACTTCCTCGATTGAGTTCGATATTCTGATCATGACAGTGATGTTTATAGCCAGAAGTTCTTCACAAGTTGCTGCTCGTGAGGATAATCTCACTGGCTGCTTATTCCACCCAATAAGAATCTAAAAGCCAAAATTTGTAACAAGACCATTCATATGCGTATTACAAAAATAATATGAAGCTACAAATCAACACGGAACTATAATCCATCATTATTTATTCATGTCTTACAGCAAGCAACACAGCACATTCAGTCCCCACAAAATAAAGCTGTAAATTTGCATGCCATGCTTCTACAAATATAAACGGCGTACAATCAGCACAACACACCACAAACACACACAAGTTCAAGAGAGCTATGCAATTTGCACCAGCAAACGGTCAAGGTCTGCTGCTGGTGGAATGCCCATCGGCTCTCTCCCTCTTATTTCTTTCTCTACTAAAGCATGCTCATAGTAGAGATATGGACGGGTCAGGCTGTATGACGACCGCCAACGACGCACCTAGGCCAGGCCAACCACGGCCGACCAGTAGGGAAAACCAAAGCAAACCAAACTCAACTGGATAATATGCAGTCGCTAGCATAACACTGCGATGCAGATGCTGCATGCTGAACCACCGGTCAGACCAGCACAGGCTCGTAGTTAGCACGCATCAATCTCAATAACCAGAAATGAATAAACCAGAAGGAAACGAAAACAAGAGCAGCAGCTTGCTTCTATGTGTCCATGCAGATCACACAGGTAAGTTGAGGAAGCAAAAGCAGGTACGTAGTACGTGAATTTATTTCTCCGTCTCCACTTCGAGTTAAGTCTTTCTGCAGCTGCAATCCAAGAAATGGAACGATGGTATTCACTCTGTTGATCATGCACATAAAAATCATGCATAATGTACGCACATACCTCATACGAGCAGGAACCCCTTAAGCCGTTTCTGTTTGTAGTGCCGCGGGTGGGTCGGCCTGTAAAAGGACCGATCATGTTTGTGCTCCATCCCGTCCCACTTGAGATTCTCCCACCAATCCTTCTCGCAGTCGCACTCTACCTTCCCTTTATAGCGACCGCCACCAACAGCCGGCAGCCGCGTGAGGCTCCAACAGCCCCTGACCTTGATGCGCTCCAGGTTGGGAGCGTACAACCTTCCGCGACCGCAGATGCCGTGCAGCATGGGCAGCTCGTGCAGGTGGATACGCTTCAGGTTTGGAAGTTCTACTAGCACATTTGTAGCGGCGTGCTGCTGTTGATCTTGGCCTCGGATTCTCTGTGTGTCATCATCAACCAAGGGGAAGATCGCCCTGAGATCACCGCACCACACGATCTCGAGTGTCTCTAGGACACGTAGGCAGTTACCATGCAGCAGTGTGTTGGTCAAGGGGAGCACATGTGTCAGCCGGGGGCACAAATCCACGTGCATGAATGCCAGATCTTTAAATGAGCCATCAGAGAAATTGAGCTCCGAGGATGGCGTGCCAAAGTTCCAAATGCAGCGCGCCCTTGGGAGCTGTGATGCCCACAATGTTTGCAGATAATAAAAAGGTGGGTCATCATTGCTAATGACCCGGGGATTGATGAAAAAGACAAAGTCCAATCTGGGGCACCTCTCTACTCGGCACCAATAGAGCTCACACCATCTGGAGCCTTCTGGTGGGCCCGGGACACAAGTGATGAACTTGCTGTCGTGCACGTGCAGGATACGAGCTCCATCACAAACCATATCCGGTACATTAATGATGCCAGGGTTACTAGTGCTGATGATTTCTTCACCGGTCGCTGCTTTCTCCCGTAATTTAATCCTCGTCGTCGGCTGATGACGGTCTTGTATGTACATGTAGCAGCTGTGCTGACTCCGCAGATAAGGAGGACGTGGGCAGGGCCATATCTGCGTGATCGTCGTCGGAGAATCACCATCATCCCCGCTGCTTTCCTGATGCTCCGTGGTGACAAGTACGTCTTGGTATACCGATACATTGCTCACGATTTCTGGTTGTTGTTTATTTGCATTCACCAGCACTACTGGCTGCTCCCTGCCACCGCTGGTCGTTATAATCCTGCATTTCCCTTCGCTGCCACCACCATCAGCAAGAGCGGGGGAGGAAATCTCCATATGTACATACCAGCCACTAAAATACGCTTTGAAAGCCTCAAGTGACCGGAGGATCCTCGCGTCAGTTACGGAAACAAACCAATAATACTCGGTGGGTGGTCGACTGCCATACTTTACTGATAATGATGACGATGCAGAGCTAGTGTCACCCTCCGTGGTTGTGCTGATGCGTAGCTTACTAAAATATCTTTTTCTTTTTCCCTCAGGTGGCCAGAGGATTGCGTGAAGCTCGCCGCAATCAAGAGCAATAAACTGATCCATCTTCCTCGCTGCCATTGCAGTGAGATCCAGTGTTTTCACTGCCGTGCCTGATATATCAATGCTTCTGAGCTCCTCGAACAATCCTCTCAATAGTACAGTCTTCAGCTTGGCACATCCCCTGAACGAGATTTGTTCTAAACCGACACATCCATCATCAATGATGACGGTCTCTAGGAGGCTGTTGTTTGCTGTCATTGACAAGCTTTTCATGCCACTTGTAATATGGTTTCCTGTAAAGTCCAGAACTTCCATCTTTTGCATCCTCGAAAACAAGCCATCATTTTCTGAAGAGCTACCAGTGCGCTTGATTGTTGACTTTCTTACTCGTAGCTTGCGGACGTTAGGCAGCCGTCCCTGAAGCTGGCCCATGTCCCAGTCCTGGGCTCCCATCACATTCAGCTCTCTGAGATGAATCATGAGATCCATCATCTGCCGTGACAATATCAGATCACAGCATGTGTAGCGCATGTCCAACACCCATAGCTTCTGGAACAACTGGCTGATGTCTTCCTCTTTACTGCCTGTCCCATCTGCGTTGATTATTGTTTGGTCTTGACAACGGTTCAGTAATAGGAACCTAAGGTTGCTGCAGCAGAGGAATGGAGGCACCGAGAAGCTGAATTTGCAGCGTGAGAGCATGAGGATACAGAGTTTGTTGAACGTCTGGAATGTGTCACCGTTAGAAATAACGCCTCCATCCAGGATCTGTGTGACCCTGTAGGTGGGTGAACTCCAGCGTGGCATGGTCTCAGCGCACCTTACTCGGTCGCTGTAGTACTCCACATCCAGCTGAACCTCATGTTGCAGAGCATCCGCAGCTTTCCACAGATGATCAATTCCAAGGACGTCTTCTTGTTGGCTTCCTTGTATGATGCCATCGCATATCAAGTAGTTGCTGATGTGGGTGCCGAAGTCACAGAACACCATGGATTGATTTCCCATGCAACATAGCTTGAGCAGATACATGAAGCACTCCGAAACCACCTCAGGCTGAGCAATGATGGTGCTGCCAGCATTTCTGCATGCAACTTCTTCAGCCTCTTGACGCACAAGGTATGCCCACCAGGACTCTAGTGGAGCTTCCTCATGGCATGATGCTGAGATGAAAACATCCGTGAGCCCAGTGTTCTCTAGGACCCTATCCACTTTCGTCCTGGGGTAGAGCCGCAAACTCCCTTGGAATGTCCATAACACCTTGTTTCTAGTGTATGCAGAGAGTGGGAAACCGAATGTACTTAGATCAATCTCATTACTGTTCCCATTTTGGACTATCAACAAGAACCTTCGGTTCAGGTTCTCTTGTATGTGTTGATACATTGCGTCCAATATTTCTGGTATCTCGGCACGGGAGTCTTGTGCCTCCCCATCGAAATCATCGTCCTCATCTTGGCTGTCGAACATGTCCATTATCTCAACGGGAAGCTCCAGTTGCTGAGCGATAGCTCTCTGAAGCGCTCTCTTGTTATTCCACTTTGAGCAGTCGATGTGGATGATCTGATCAAACCCCAGACTTGTGGCTGGCGCCTTTGAAGCGACGGCTCGCAGGACGGCAGATGCCCCCAACCCATCCCAGCCGTTGAAGTAGAGGACATTTTTTCTGCTGCTGAGGCGTTTAGCGTCGTCCCTCAGCTCATCAAGAATTCGTTCAGCTGCCACATCGATCGTGTCAGCCTTGATAACCTGCGTTGTTCATGCGGAGATATATAAGGTACGCATCACACCACCTATAATCATGTTCTGGACAGGAATTTGATTATGAATCCAATCGAGTTACTACTATTCGCACATGGTTTGAACCAAACATTCATACTATGCTCCCTCCATTTCTAAATTATTGTCACTACTAACTTTTAACATCAATTTTGACCATTCATCTTATTAAAAAAATTAATTCAAATGTATAAATTTTAATTTGTGACACAGATAACTTTACTAATAAAGTAAATTATAATAAAATACTCCCTCCGTTCCTAAATTGATGTCACCGTTTACTTCTAACATCAACTTTGATCATTCGTCTTATTCAAAAAAGTTAGTTCAAATGTGTAAAATTTTAAATTGTTATTCAAATAACTCTAACAATAAATTAAATTATAACAAAATATATAATATTTATCAAAAAATTTTGAATGACACAAATAGTCAAAGTTTATGTTAGAAGTCAACGGCGACATCAGTTTAGGAACCGAGGGAGTATATGATATTTATAAATTTTTTTAATAAAATGAATAGTCAAAGTTGATGTTAGAAGTCAAATGCGACAATAATTTAAGAATAGAGGGATTACTTTTGGCACATGGACATCTAAGAAAACTACTAGTATGAGACTATTGTAAAACCGCTATTATATCTGTACAGTTTAGCAAATCTGAATGCAAAAAAAAAAAGAGACAAATCCAATAATTAATACGACCACCGCTAGCAGCAAACCCAAACTAGCCATGCCATTGCGCGCAGAGGTGAAGCCAGACTTTAGGAGTGCAAGCTGGGGTGGAGGGGATAGGCTAAAATTAATCCAGGGTGTTACCAAGACAAGCGCCTCTCACTTTGAAACTGATTGCACAGACATGTTTCATATTTATACAGTTTATAAGGTCAAACGTAAATTGAGCATGTCAATTAGTTTACCTCATAACGCATGATGGATCGATGGGACTAGAGAGCAGAGACTGGTTAGTTTGGTTTGGTCGGCTTCTGCAATGTGGTCATCACAGGGCTTCAGAAACAAATCGGCTGCAAGCTCCGACTGATCACTTCCATTTCGACTGTGAATCTAACCCATCGCTTGGACTCTTAGCTGCTGTGGCCAATATGCACAAATAATAGAAATTAATATTATCCCACAAGAGAGAATACATCTCCGAAATTCCTTATATTTGTGATCGAACGAAGCAATTTAGTGGCATACCTTTGTTTAAGTTGAATTGGTACTCGTAGGAGAGAAAGAGAAGCGATGTGGACTGAGCGTGAGAGTAGTCCTGACTGACACCGAGATGGAGATGCTCAATAGGAAAGAAAGCCGAAGCAAATAAAACGTACAGGCGGTGCAGGCCTAGCTAAATTTTACCATTTTTTTAATCAAAATATGGTCATCAAGTATATGATGCTTTTGGGATCATCACGTCATTCTTTGCTTGTAGCTGCCTGCTTGGGCCTCCACGACACTTTTTTTTTAAAGAAGGCCTGCACGACTTTGGCTAGAGGT
>BCLF01000291.1:0-28528 GCA_001602275.1 Zoysia japonica
CGGGGCCGGTCGCGGACGTCGGTCGCGGCGCACAGGGTCGGGGCACACCGGGCCATAGCGCGCCGATATCTGCCGCGGCGCCGGAGGGTGGGCGCAGGAGGGCGGCGCCGGAGGGAGGCCGGCGCAGGGCCGGGGTGCATGGGGCCGGGGCGCACTGGGGAGACGGGGTGCAGGGCACGCCGGCCGGCGCTGGATCCCGGCGGTGAGGTCGCTGGGCAGCGAGGTAGCCTCGATCTAGGTCAAGTCCGACGCAGGGTACGAGTGAGAGAGTGGTCGGGGAGGTGGAAGGAAAGGGAAATGAAAAAAAGGAGGGTAGGCGCGCGGGGGGCCAGGAAAATTGGGCGGGTTTAGGTTTTCAGTAGGCGGTCGGTTGATCTGTTGCTAAAAAGGAATTGTACCATGGCAATATACAATAATAATAATACAGACGGACTATCTATTTTTAAAAGAAGAATTAATGACTGATCGTTTGTTACAAAGTTTTAGCGTCAGACCAGCCAATGCTAATTGTGTATTTTTAGCGACTGACCTCCGATGCTACTTCTGGATTGTGGTATAGTGTTTTTGAAATTTGTGATAGCTTGAGCTTTGTCTTCTAAAAATATAGTGTGTATGTACCGATAAGATGTCTTCTGAAATTTGTGAGAAATCATCAATAATCATATGCAATAAAGATTTTCATTAAAGCTCTTGTATGTTGTTGGTCAAAAAGATCAATATAAAGAAGCTCAAAAAGTCTGCATGTGAATATTATGATCTTACAAAGATGAAATGTGGCCACTTGCTTTCCTGTTTGACAAGCACTACACAATTTGTCCTTCTCAAAGGTAATATAATGAATTTCTAAAACCAATCTCTTGGTGACTTTCTTTGATAGCCTCATTCCAATATGGACAAGCCTTCTATGCCATAAGCATCTTTTGAAAGACTTTGCCATAAGACAAGTTTGCGGTGCAACTTCATTTGAGGAGAAATCAATAATATACAGATTGTTATGCTGAAAACTATTGAATGTGAGGCCCAAAGACTTGTTGATCAATTCAGCACCTTTGTCATTGAAGAAGCATGTAAATCGAAGATCACACAATTGGGCTACCGAGAGAAGATTGAAGCTCAATGATTCTACTAGCATAACATTTGATATAAACAAGTCATTTGAGATTGCGACTTTGCCCAATCTATTAATTCTTTCTTTAGAGTTATCCTCAAAAGTCACCTTGTTTTTATCCTCACCTTCCTTAATGACGGTGAACATTTTGCAATTGCCGGTCATGTATTGAGTGCATCTACTATCAAGAACCCAATGTCTGCCACTGTTTTTGTAGTTCACCTTGCTAGAAGCTATAAGACAAGAGGTGTTAGTATCTAAAATATTGCATGATTCACTTGTACTAATCTCAACAATAAGAGCAACTTCTCGTGATGAAATTTGTCCTCTAGAGAGCTCAAGATGACTGTTCCAAGCATCAATTTTCTTCTTGATAGCTTCATCACTTGAGATATGACGCTTCCAATAAGAATTGATCCATTCTACAAGCTTATCACTGCAAATATATAGATCATTTTGGGTTTCATTAGAAAAGGTAATAATGTTGCCATACTAATCACATAGAACATCAAAAGAATCCACCAACAAACTACTAGCAATAGCATTATCAACAAGAGGTAAATAGGAGCTAGTAGAGGTAGAGTTATTACAAACCGATGGCTCAAGAGTGTGATGAGCATGTATTCCATTGATCTCACTTGTGGTGGAAGCGTTGATATCATCCTTGATGGAGAGAAACTTCTTGATGGATTCTTCATTAGATATTATGAGAGTCCCCTCGAATGAATTGATTTCTTAACAAGATTGTGTAGACGATGCATAGTCGTACCTATCAATTCACCATCAAGAATTTCAAAGTGAGTATAAGCATCTGTGAGCTCAAGATAATGAGAATTTTCGACCATGATAGCACTTAGAGAATTGCTAGATGAAGAGTTTGAAGAGATATTCATGTTAGCACCCAAAATTACCGGTTTCGTGGTATATAGGTAGCTTAGCAAGCGATTCTTCCATGAACCACTACCAGACCCCGATGAAGAACTTGTCTCCATCACTCCTGATCACTTTCTCAAGGCGGTTAAGTCACAAAAAGAGCACTTGGCTCTGATACCACTTGAAAGGATCGAATGACCGAGAGAGGGTTGAATCGGGCACTAACACTACTGAACTTTATCTCTTTCTTGCTAGAATCTAGCAAAACTAGCAAACAACTCCTAAACAAGAGGAACTAAGCAAGAGTTCAAAGAAACAAGGCACAAGAGGCTAAGAAAATAACAACCTATCAAGCTAGCAAGCTAGTCAACCAACACGAGAGCCACCAAGAGTCATCACAAAGCAATCTATCAAAACTACTCACAAGAAAGTAAAAGCGATAAATAAAGAGAGAAGAGATAGAGATGCTCAGTGATTTTTTTCAAGGTCTCAAAACGATGGCACCTTCCCCTAATCCTCCTTTAACCACTCCAGTGGGAGTATCGGTTCCTTCCGTCGTTTCCAAAACGGTGCTCCCTAGGGTATGCTTCACTGCCCGAAGTGAAGTCTCCAGCGGCCCGCTGTAGCAAATAATACCCCTTCACAAGAGCAAGTCTCCAAGATTCCGGGCGCTTTCTCTGGGTGTCCCTTTCGAGCGGAGCGCCCGAAATCGTTCACAAACTTGATGTCAACTTCCACAAGACTCCGGAAGCTCAGACAACGACGCCTAACCAGTCTAGGCTGCCATGGACCAAGAGTAAAAAGCCAAAGACACTCTTCTCAGACTCAGAAGCTCTAGGAATGAATGGATGCCCTTTGCTACTTCTCACAAGCACTCAAGATCTCACTAGATGCTCTCTTGTGCTTCACTTTGTGTCCTTTGACTTTCACAAATGATCTCTCAACTTCTCTAGCCGCAGGTAAACATCACAACAGCTCCTCCAATGGTTTATATAGGCCCCAAGCCTCAAAACAATAGTTGAGAGCCATTGCCAAAAAGCTAACTGCTTTTTATAGTTACTGGACTATCCAGTGACTGGGACCATCAGCCTATCCGGTGATTGGGACCACTGGACTGTCCGATGACTCTTGGTCCTCAACTGACAGAAAACAACCTCTCCGGAATCCATTCCATATGACACCAGACTGTCCGGTGACTGTCTCTTTTGGATTTCCAGAGACATCTCTTTTGGACTTCAACTTCTGGCTCACCGGACTATCCGATCAATGGACCACCGAACTGTCTGGTGACACCTTCACTTCGACTTCAGAGAGTACCTCTCTCTAGACTGGCTTCTCCTTGCCCCATCGGACTATCCGATGATTGCCTCGAATCGAACTTTTCGGTGACTCCAACTGGACTGCCTCGAGGAACCTACCCCTCTGGACTTCTGACTTCAGCATTCACCGGACTGTCCGGTGGCACTAACGGACTGTCCAGTGACCCTTCTACTGCTGAAACTTTGACTTCTTAAAGAATTTCTTACTGCAACTCTTGATGTCTTCAGGTTTCCACAGATCACTCATTACCTAAGAAAACCTAGAGCATTCATCCTCACTAATTCTTATAAAACAAAGACGAGTAACCCGACCCCTCTTAATAGTACTGGTTTTTCCTATTGACACAAGGCCTAAAACTAAGCCACACACGATTCTAAGATATCCTTAACCTTGAACATGCTTCACCTTGGAAAACCGCCATAGCACCGAGCAACCTTGAGGAAACTGACTCGTAGAGGTGGAGAAAGATATTGATGGACCTACAACCGACGAGTTAGTTCATGGTTCTCATTCAATGATCAAAACATTCATACCTTAGACGGACTTCAATCGTCATAAAGCTAACAGTTTTCCTTTGCTACTCATCATGATTTCAAGCTATTCTAAATGGATGTGAAAAGTGCATTTCGCAATGGACCAATCAAAGAGAAAGTGTACAATGAACAACCCCTAGGATTTGAAGATCAAAAGTATCCAAAACATGTATACAAGCTGCATAAAGCACTCTACAGTTTGAAGCAAGTGCCTAGAGCATGGTATGAATGTTTGAGAGACTTTCTCATAAAAAAAAGGTGTAAGGATCAACTGATCGAGAAGAGGGTGGGTTGAATTAGGCACTAACATTACTAGAACATTTTCTACTCTTCCTATTGTCTAGCAGCCTAACAAGCAACTCCTAGCATGATAACGACTAAACAAGAAAACCACCAAGCTAGGAAATAACTAGGCACAAAAGAATAAAGGAAGAACAACATATCAAACTAGCAAGCAAGACAAACGGCATGAGAGCCACCAAGAGGAGTCACTAAGCAACGTATAAAACTACTCGCATTAAGGTAAATGCGGTAAGTACAGAGAAGAGAGAAAGATATGCTCAGTGATTTTTCTTGAGGTCTCGGAAGGATGGCGCCTTCTTCTAATCCTCGTTGGACCACTCCCGTCGGAGTACCGGTCCCTCCCGCCATTTCTGAAATGGTGCTCCCAAGGGTATCCTCCACTTCCTCGAGTGAAGTCACTGGTGGCTTGACTATAGCAAACAATACCCTCATGTTAGAGCAAGCCACCAAGGCTCCGGGCGCTCCCTCTTGGTGCCCCTTTTGAGCGAAGGATCCGAAACTGTTCACAAACTTGATGTCGTCTTCCACAAGCTTTCAAAAGCTCGAACAATGATGTCTAACCGCTCTATGCTGCCATAGACCAAGAGTAACAAGTCTAAGACACTCATCTCAGCCTCACAAGCTCTAGGAATGTATGTATGCTCTTTGCTACTCTTCACTAGCACTCACTATCAAGATCTCTCAAGATGCTTCCTTGTGCTCTCTTTGGTGACCTTTGGCTTTCACAAATGATCTCTCAGCTTCTCTAGCTACAGGTAACCTCCAGAACATCTCCCCAGATGATTTATATAGGCCCCAAGCCCTGAAATGGCCATTGAGAGCCATTGCCAAAAATTTATCTGCCTTTTACCACCAGACTATCCATTGACTCCTGGTCTTCAGCAGGCAGAAAACAACCTCTCTAGAATATACTCCATACGACACTGGATTGTTCGATGACTTTCACTTTTGGACATCAAGAGACACATCTTCTGGACTTTATCTTCGAGCTCACTGGATTATCCGGTGACTTCTTCACCTTGACGCTAGAAAACACATTCTGTACTCTGATCTCCTGCACTCACCAGACTGTCTGGTGACTCCACTAGACTGTCTGGTGGCTTTTGCTGAACTGCCTCCAGAAAACTGCCTCTCTGTACTTTTGCCTTCAACCTTCACCGAACTGTTCGGTGACCTCGACGGACTGTCTGGTGACCCCTTCTGATGCTGGTACTTGTCTTCCTCGATATCATCTTGCTTTCGACTATAACTCTTGACATCCTCAAGCTTCCTCCGATCACTCAAGTTCCTCATAAAGCCTAGAGCATCTATACACTCTAACACTTTAGAGTCACCAGAATACCCGACAAGAAATCCAATGTCATTCCTCTTCTCATACTTCCCTAGCATTTTTCTTTTCTTAAAGATGTAACACTTGCACCCAAAGACACGAAAGTAGGTCAAATTGGGCTTTCTCCCCACCAAGAGCTCATGGGGAGTCTTCTTTAATAGGGGACGCAGATATACTCGATTTGAATTATAGCAAGCCTTATTGATTACCTCAGCCCAAAACCTCTGGTGTGCCATATTCATCTAACATGGCTCTTGCAAGAGAGATGAGAGTCCGATTCTTCCTTTCAACAACACCATTTTCCTCCGGGGTGTAGGTGGCCGAGAACTCATGCTTGATACCAAGATCATTACAATATTCTTCAATGATAGAATTCTTAAATTTGGTACCATTATCACTCCTAACCTTCTTGATCTTGGCTTCAAATTCATTTTGAGCTCTTTTGGTGAATTTCTTGAAGTTGGTGATAGCTTGAGGTTTATTTTATACAAATATGGTCCATGTGTACCGAGATAAATCACCAACAATCACCATGCTATAGAGATTCCCACCAAGACTCTTGTATGTTGGTTGTCCAAAAAGATCAATATGAAGAAGCTCTAGAGGTTTTGATGTAGACATTGTAGTCTTGCAAAGATGAAGGGTGGTCACTTGTTTTATCACTTGGCAAGTGCTACATAATTTGTCCTTCTCAAAAGTAACATCTTGAACTCCTAGAACCAAACCCTTCTTGGTGGCTTTCTTTAATTGCCTCATTCCAATGTGGGCAAGCCTCCTATGCCATAACCATCTTTCGGAGGACTTTGCAATAAGACAATTTTGCGGCGCAACTTCACTTGAAGAGAAATCCACAATATACAAATTGTTGTGCCGAAAACCATTGAATGTGAGACCCAAAGACTTGTTGATCAGTTTGGCATCCTTGTAATTGAAGAAGTAAGTAAAGCCAAGATCATACAATTGAGCTACCGATAGAAGGTTGAAGCTCAAAGATTTCACTAGCATAACATTTGATATGGACAGGTCATAGAGACTTTGCCCAATCCCTTGATTCTTCCTTTAGAATTATCTCTGAAAGTTACCTTATCTTTATTCTCGTCTTCTTTGATGTTGGTGAACATTTTGCAATTCCCAGTCATGTATTGGATACATCCACTATCAAGCACTCAATGTTTACCACCATTCTTGTAATTCACTTTGCTAGAAGCCATGAGACAAGAGGTGTTAGTCGTCAAAATGTTACATGATTTATTTGTACTAACCTAGACAACAAGGGCAGCTTCTCCTGGTGAATTTTGTCCTTTAAAGAACTCAAGATAAGCACTCCAATCATAAATTTTCTTCTTGATAGCCTCATCACTTGTGCTATGATGCTTCCCATAAGAGTTGACCCATTCTACAAGCTTATCAATGCGAGCACATAGATCATATTGGGTTTCATTTGGAAGCGCAATAATATTGCCATAATCATCACATAGAACAACAAAAGAATCCTCTAACAAGCTACTAGCAATGGCATCATCATCCAAGAGTAAGAGAGTACTAGTAGAAGTAGAGATATTGCAAACCGGTGGCTCAAGCATGTGATGAGCATGTATTCAATTAATCGCACTTGAGGTAGAGACATTGAGATCGATTGATGAACCTTCATGCGAAGGTAAAGTACTCATTTTCTTATTGTTTGAGAGGAATTTCTTGATGCATTCTTCATGAGAAATTTTGAGAGTCCCTTCAAATGAATTGATCTTTTCAACAAGATCATGCAATCGTAGTGCCTATAGTTTCACCATCAAGAGTTCCAAAGTGAATATTAGCATCTATGAGCTCAAGATAATTAGAATTTTCAATCATAATAGCACCCAAGGATTTGTTAGACGAAGAGTTAGATGAAATGTTCATGTTAACGCTCTAATTCGCTGGTTTTGTGGCATATAGCTAGCTTAGCAAGCGATTCTTCCATGAGCCACAACCAGACCCCGATGAAGAATGTGTCTCCATAACTCCCAATCACTTCTAAAAGGCGGTTAAGCCATAAATTGAGCACTTGGCTTTGATACCACTTGTAAGGATCAAGCGATCAAGAAGGAGGGGTTGAATCGGGCACTAACACTACTAGAACATTTTCAACTAGATGTCGTCTTTCACGTCTTCGAAAGCTCGAACAATGATGCCTAACCTGTCCAGGTTGCCATAGATCAAGAGTAACAAGTCTAATACACACCTCGCAGCCTCAAAGGCTCTAGGAATGTATCTATGCTCTTTGCTACTATTCACTAGCACTCAACATCTCTCAAGATGCTTTCTTGTACATTCCTTGGTGACCTTTGGCTTTCACAAATGAGCTCTCAGCTTCTCGGGCTCACCGGACTGTCCAGTCACTTCTTCATCTTGACTTCAAAGAACACCTTCTTCTGTACTTTGATCTCCTGCACTCAACGGACTGTCCGGTGGCTTCTGCTGAATTGCCTTCAAAAAACTTCCTCTCTGGACTTTTTTAATAATCACAGTTAGCTCACTGTGACTTTTCTATTATTTACAAGTGGGTCCTTGAGCTTCCATATACCTTCAAATGGCCATAACTTCTTGATCTTAGCTCCGTTTCTATCTATTCTTTCACCACTAGATTCATGATCTCAAGGTCCACCTCGTCAAACCTTCCAAACCTCAGCTAACCTTTTGTTGTTGTGATTTTCTTATTGATTTGTTCTATTGGAGTTTAAATGATTTAATTGCTTATCCTTCTATTGGTTCTTATCAGATTTTTTGTGAGTCTTTTATTGTGATTTATTCATAAAGCATAGTATCGTAATAATTAATTATAATGTGTACCTCACCCTTTTTGGCATGCGTTAGTACACATGCCACTTACATTAATTACAAAGATATACTCAAATAATTAATAATTCATCATTAGTTATCACATGCCCTTATCCTTGCATTATCATGCACAAATTAGCATATCATATATAGAAGTTTAAATATTCTAGCTTTATGAGTAGACTCATCAAAGTAACCTGAATCGCTAGAACAACCATAATTTATTAGGAATAAAATAATTATTAAATGGCACATGATGTGTCCCACCTATCAGCAACGGACGCTAGTGTTGCCGATAGCTTTACCTGTACACATATAAACACTGCTACTTTTGCCACTGCATATGCATGTATGCAATAATACACTATTCACTTGTTAGATTTAATAGCTTAAATAATAATAACAATAATAATCTAAACAATAAGAAATACTTGAATATTAGAGGATAAGTACTTAACTAATGATACACCATACACTCAACACTACATACCAATAGAGACACCTTAATTAATCTCGTCACATAAAATACTGATCACCAAGCGCATGATCAAGTCACACTACATACCTAAAATGAACCTGATAACTAATTGCTAACATGTAGAAAATAATATTAAGTTAGAAATAGTTATTATATGACACCCTAGTGCACCTAATGAGCCTTTCACTAAATAATACCCTAATAATGTGACCATTGCGGCATGCATAACATTTTGCATCATCAATTAGCTTTTTAAAGTCTATTTGGTTCTTATCTAGAGTTTATTGGATCTTATTGCTTCTTCTCGAGCTTTGTTTCTTTTATGGTAGTTTTATTAGATGTATTTGAACATGTAGCAAGCGCTGGTTCGAGGAAGAGCTAGAAGACTCGTCGTACGAGGAAAAGCCTGAATACCCAAACGTCAAGACAAAGCTTCAAGACTCAGATTTCGAGGACGAGCTTGAAGACTGGCCTTTTGAAGATTAAGTTAGCAGAGTTTGCAGGCGAGCCCTAACTCATTGATCATATTTAACCTATGTTTTCGCTATCCTCCTATATTACCGTAATTGATTGCATTATGCTGTATTATTACTTTAAAATGTTGTGTTAGTTATGGTTCTATTTGGTTTACTTATAGGGATGCTCATGGCTATTATATTCTATCGGCACAAAGTATCTTGTACCTTGTTCACCCGTTGTGTTTCCTTGTCCTTCATGAACTTAGGCTACCACCATTAGCTCACTAATGATGGTCTTCACCTTGCTATTAGTATGCTTAGAAACACTTTTGTGATGTCTACATTGCCACACCTCTCACTTATACTTTATAATAAGAGATAAGTTAAAATGAGTTTGGTGGTGTGAGTAAAATAAAGTGGGATGGGTGATAGAACAACTGGTGCTAGGTGAAGAAGAAGAATGGGTGTTTCTGGTTGGGGGCGAGGCTTATGCTATGTGCTTGGTGTTTGGTGACTAGCTCTGTGCATATGGGTTAGCTATGAGCACGATAGGATCCACCTCTCATGGATAGCACTCGCCTTGGCCGCATAAGGACTGGTTCATCGGAGGTCAACCTGGTGATTCTCGTACAACCATAGAACCTAATATGGGCAGGACTTACCCTGCTTGGAATCCACCGCTTGGTCCACTTGGTGGCTAGTAGAGCACAGGGAGATCAGTGGTGTGCGCTCGGCGATGTTTGTAGCCGTGACGTTTTGCTCAGTGGAATTGAAGTACCTAAAAGCTGTAGTACCTTTTGTACTGGGTTACGTCCCTTGATACTTCCTGGTTGGTCTTCCAGGGATGGACGGAGGAGATGGAACTAGCGTCATGTCACTCTCTGTTCATGGGTGCATGGCATATGGGCAAAGTGTACAACCTCTGCAGAGTGTATAATCTTTTCGAAAAGTCTGTTATCATTAGTTATGACACACCTTGTCCTGTACTTCAATGGTTAGTCTCTCTCTATATCATTGGTGTGTGAGTGGGTGGTAGTTGCCCGTGTTTTTAGAAGTGTTAGCTGTGTGCCGCACTGTTATGACTTTGTGTCGGAAGGCCCACCTAAAATTTGGGAACCGGCGGGAATGATTGTACATCTCCCCCAGGTCCACCCAACTAAAATCATGACAGTAAAAGAGTTGTTTTTCTCTGATTTAAAAAGCTTCTATAGTGAACCTTGCATAAAATTTGCTTGTTGCAAAAATAAATCCTAAGCTTTAATCCTTGCCACAACTAGATATGAATGTATTTAATCCCTTGCTTAGCGTTAGGGCTTGCTTGAGTATCTTATGTACTCACTCGTTTGCATTTGTGGTTTTAGTAGGAGAAGACTTCATAAGACGGCGACATTCAGGGTTTTAGTTCTGCTCACAAGTCTGCTTATGGTTTTGCCCATTGTTTTTGTTGTCTGCTTCACCTCTAGTTAGGCTACGTGGTTTTGGATAGTAGTCCAGCCGTGTAACCACTAAAGGTTTCGTTTTAGGTATTGTATTTTATTTGAAGTAATGCTTTTGCATAACATTCTGTTATGATTGTGCGTATCAACTACTGGTTCAGGACTGATACATGTTGTTCAGTGTATCTCATAATTGGGGTACGACATTTAGAGCCGTGTGTGGCTTAGTTTTAGGCTTTGAGTCAATAGGAAAGTTGGTACTATTAAAAGGGGTGGGGTCACTCGTCTCGATTTTACAAGTGTTAGGTAGTATGGATGCTCTAAGCTTTTTGACGCACTTAAGTGATCAAAGGAGGCTTGAAGAAGTCAAGTGTTGCAACGGAAGCAAGAAGTTCTTGAAGATGTCAAGTTTCAGCATCAGGAGGAGTCACCGGACAGTCCGTCGACGTCACCGGCTAGTCCGGCGATGGTTTGAGGAAGAAGTTCAGACAGGCAGTTTTTTGGAGGCTAATCAGATGAAGTCTCTGAACACTCCGTCGGTGTCACCGGACAATCTAGTGAGTGCAGAAGATTAGAGTCTAGTAGAGGTATTTTTTGGTATTTTTTGGAGCGAAAGTTAGGAAGCACCCAACAGTCCGGTGGGTCAGTGACCGAACAGTCCAGTGTCCTTAAAGTTGAAGTCCAGAAGAGGTGTCTCTGGATTTTCAAAAGTGAAAGTCACTAGATAACACAGTGTCAAATGGAGTGGTTTCCATAGAGGATGTTTTATTTGCTGAAGATCAGGAGTCACCGGACAGTCTGGTGTTCCCAGTCACCAGATAGTCCGATGACTGCAAAAAGCAATTTGCTTTTTGGCAATGGCTCCCAACGGTCGTTTCAGGGCTTGAAGTCTATATCAACCATTAGAGGAGTTGTTATGGAGGTTATCTGCAGCCAGAAAAATTTGGTGATCACTTGTGACAGCTAAAGGTCACCAAGGAGTGCACAAGGAAGCATCTTGTGAGATGTTGAGTTCCTGTGAAAAGTAGCAAAGAGCATCCATACATTTCTAGAGCATGTGAGGCTGAGAGGAGTGTCTTAGACTTGTTACTCTTCGTCTATGGTAACCTAGACCAGTTAGACATCAGTGTTCGAGCTTCCAAAGAGATTGAGTAAGATGACATCAAGTTTGTACGTGGTTACACATCCTCCACTTGAAAAGGACACCAAGAGAGAGCGCCTGAGCCTTGAAGACTTGCTCTTATGAGAAGGTATTGTTCGCTACAGCCGAGATTACAGGTGACTTCACTTCAGGAGTGAAGCGTACTCTAGAGAGCACCGTTTTAGAAACAGTTGGGAGAGACCAATACTCCGACGGGAGTGGTCTAACAAGGATTATGGAAGGCGCCATTCTTCTGGGACCTCAAGAAAAATCACTGAGCATTCCTCTCTGTACTCCTTACTTTCTGCTTTTCTATATTGCGAGTAGTGTCTTTGGTTGCTTTGTGATATCTCTTGGTGGCTCTCGTACCCACTTGTTTGCTTGCTTGATAGGTTGTTCTTTCATAGGTTTTTCTTGCTATCTATTTGTACCTAGCTTGTTTGTTATCTTGCTTAGTTGTTCTCTTTCTAGGAATTACTTGTTAGATAGCTTGATAGTAGGAAGAGTTGAAAAAATCCTAGTAGTGTAAGTGCCCCATTCACCCCCCTTCTCGGTCACTTGATCCTCTCAATAGCTTTTATTGCAATTACAAGGAACACCATCATCATCATGCGATGTTCATGGGAGTTGTAACCAAATAGATTCAAGTTATTTACTGATACAAGTTTCTCTTATATTAGATGAGAAACCTACAGGTACTCTAATCCCATGTAAGCATTTACAATGTGCCTTTTTCTCCTCAACTGTCAAAGTATAGCTAGCTGGTGGAAGATTCTGTTTTCCATTTGATCTATCTTCTGGGTGAAGTTCAAGCCTTAAATTAAAATGGTGTAAGTCTCTATGAGATTTTAGACCATCCTTTGTCTTTCTCGGCATGTCCAGTAATGTTCCATTGATGCTATCAAACACATGCTTTGTAACATGCATTAGATTGATGCTGTGGCAAACCACTAAGTCTTTCCGGTAAGGGAGGTACTTCAAAAATATTGATTTCTTCTTAAATGCCATGCCGGGTAAAGATGTAGTTCTATTTCTTTTGTCCCCTTGCCAAATATAACATTGATATTCTTCATCATTTCAAAGACAAGTTTCTCAGTGTAAGGTTAATCTGGACTTGTATCTTTCTCAACAATGTTATTAAAATATTTTCGCATCTTATGGTACTTGTGATTTTTCTTCAAAAACTTTCTATGTCTCATTAATACGAACTTTTGGATGAAAGAAGGTATACAGATGTTGTTCCATCCACACATACTACACATCATTGCCTCCCTATTGTTTGTCCTCATACTGTAAAGAGACCAGGATAATCATAGATGGTAGTAACAAATATAATTGCTCTTAGCGTGAAGTACTCTCGTCAAAACTCATCTCACATTCGGACTCATTCATTCCACAACATTGCCATATATTCCATCAAAGGTTCTAAGAACATATTGATACCTATGCCAGCTTGTTTTGGGCCTTGGATAAGAATGGACAACATTAGATACTTTCGTTTTTGACACAACCATGTTAGGATGTTGTTGTTAGCTTCATGACCTTTGAAGTCCCATAAAAGGTATAAATTGATTTTGATGATTTAATGAACAACCATAGGTAACAGTTGTATTGCAGGTACCACCCCGCTAATTTTACATCAACATGGTGGGCCTTCTCGATGGATGACAAGGATGATCACTAGAAGAGGAGTTACCAGGCGTTGGAGGACCAAGGCTAAGGACTAGCTTGAGAGTTTATAGGAACGTCGATACTATTAAGTGGGAAAAGGTCTTTTGTCTCCTTTCATAAGTGTTAGAGGGTACGAATGCTCCTTAGATCCTCAGAAAGTACTAAAGATGGCAGAGGAAGCGAAGTCAAAGATCGAAGCTCAAGTTCAGCTGAAGATTCAGTTACCGGACAGTCCGGTTATCCCTGGAGGAGCCAGTCCAGAGAGAGGTGCTCTCTGGAGTCGAGGTGATGTAGTCACGGGACAATCCGTCGGTAAAATGACCGGATAGTTCGGTGAGACAGAAGCTGAAGTCCAGAGAAGATGTCTCTAGGGATCCATAAGTGAAAGTCATCGGACAATCCGGTGAAGGTATGCATCGGACAGTCCAATGTCCTATAGAATGAATTCTAGAGATGTGTTTTCCTGGCCGAGGAGGAAGAAGGGTCACCGGATAGTTCGATGGTCCAGTCAACAGATAGTTTGGTGATTGCATAAAGCAGTCAGCTCTATGGCATCACATCCCAACGATTATTTCTGAGCTTGAAGCCTATTTAAACCGTGGAGGAGGATGTTTTCCTGTTGCCCTTGATCAGAATTGGGTGGAGCCAAGTTGTGAGAGGCCAAAGGACACCACCAAGAGAGCACATTGCAAGATTGGAAATCTTTTGAGCTAGTAGGAGAGTGATAGGGAGCATTCATACACTTTTAGAGCTCGTAGGGCTTGAGAGGAGTGATCTTTGCCTATTACTCTTGGTGTGGGCAGCCTAAACCGGCTGGGAGTCGGTAATCGAGCTCCCGAGGAGATTGTGAAAGACGACGCCAAGTATATACGCGGTTCCGGTTGATCAAGAATCTCCCAATGGCAAGAACAAGAAGAAGAAGAAGGTGGAGAAAGATGAAGATGAGGAGAGTGATAATGAGGAACTTGCGCTCTTGATGAAGAAGCTCGCAAGGAAAGACCCTCAGCTTCCAAGAGGAACTCCGGGTGCTTTAATTGTGGTAAGAAAGGCTATTTCGCTAAGGAGTGTCCCAAGCCCAAGAAGTAGAGCAAGAAGAAAGCCTCTAGTGAGAGTGATGATGAAGAACGTAAGTCAAAGAGAAAATTAAAGAAGAAGTTCTTTGTCAAAAAGGAGAGCAAGAGCAAGGAGAAGAAGAAGTCCCCGCACAAAGCTTATATTGTTGGTGAGTCACTCACCGATGATGATTCGGACTCTTCATCTTCAAGTAAAGAAGAGCTCGCACGCATTGTCATGACAAGCTCCATCAATGAGCTACCACCACCTCCACTATGCTTGATGGCCCGAAGTTGTGAGGGCCTCGTTGATGAGGATGATGATCTTAAGGAAGAAGAGGAGAGCTATATGAGGATGAAGATGATGGACCGTGCTAAAATAATCTTGTCCTCTTCCTTGGGAAAGCCAACAAGACCATCATCAAGAAGTCCAAGAAGATCGAGGTGGTTTCCAAGAGCATGAAGTGGCGATATTCAGATTTCGAGAGCTTAAGGGGGACTCAATGCTCTTAAGCACTCTCATGGTGTTCTATGTGTCCTATAAGGATCTCAAAGCGAAGCACATAGAGCTAAGTGAGGAGCATAAGGCATTGGTGCACTCCCATGAAGCTCTTGATCTTGACTCTCTCTTTAACTCTCCTAAGCATTTAATTGAAGCTTCTATTTCTTGCAATCTAATCCTCTCCGAGGAGAGTACTACTCTTAAGTCATCTATTTTGAAGAAATACACAAAGCTCAAAGAGGAGAGAGAGGTCGTGATGAATGCATTTGAGTGGCTTACTAGAGGAAGGTAAATTCAAAAGGAAATCCTAAGCAAGAACCTCATCAACAACCACAACCACAAGAGTTTAAGATCATATCCTTCCTCTATCAACATCATTGGCAACCAAGATGAGATACTCGAATGGATAGCCCCGCGCATAGCGGATAACTACTTTTGTGAGAAGTGTTGCCTTGATGGTCACCGCTCCAAGATTGTCCCAAGGTGAGCGGGCCTAAGATTATGCCTAACGCTAACCTTTTCTATGAGGATATGCACTACAAGATTTTCAGAGACAAGGATAAATAAGTGAAGGCCAAGCTGCTCGGACTGCCAAATAATAAAAGGATAATCAGAAGATATGGGTCCCCTAGGTGATCGTGGATCGAAAGAGGAAGCCCAAACTCTCTTGGGTTCCCAAGAAGAAGTGAGGGGGCCTTGGTGTTGGACCGTGAAGCAAATTGAAGATTCTTGAAGTCCACCACATGTCGATCGAGCTTCAACACCAATCTACTCTTCAAGGAGGTTTTTCTTGTACATAGTACAGTTGGTTTCTTTTCTTGTATTACAAGGTAGTTAGGACTTCTCTGTGGACTAGATGTTTGCACTATCATGCATCATGTGTAAAAAGATAAAAAAAGAACAAAAAAATTAGATCGGTGCCTAACCACCTTTAGATATCCATATGCATGGGGGAGATCTTGAGAAGGTGATTTGGCTATCTCAAGGCAAAGCAGCAGGCATATGGTGAATAAGCTTGAGATGGGTCAAACTTGGCACTGAGTAAGTTTCTTTATGGAATATCTTTAATTTGCTTGCATATACATGGCATGCTTTAAATTCTTTTGCATTAGACTAGCTTGTTTGCATGCATTGCACATAGGAACCACGGAGGAGGCATGTTACTCTACGGAGAAAGTGACTTCATTGTCCATATGGATTTACATACTCCACAAAGAGTAACCATAGCAATTATTGAGCTTCATGCCCATTGAACCCTATGCTTAACGGTCTCTAACATCTATTTACGTGGATCGTGAACAAGGATTCATACATTTCCTTTTTGAAGCCTCCTTCTCACTTTGGTGTTTATCGCTTGATCTTAATTGCGATTTGCGAAAATGCTAAACTCTTCGTGAGTTGTCTATTTGCAAAGGAGTGTTTTGAGAGTTCTCTTTCTAGACAAGTGTGGTGTTTATTTGGTTCTTTGGTGAGGACACTTGAAGTCTAGAAAGAATTCTTTGTTTCTGCAATTCTTTGAGGTCACCCGGATATTCCAGCGCCTTCACCGGACATTCCGGTGACTATATCTTTGGATCCGTCACTTTGCGGAATTGAACAGACATCGGATATTCTGATGTTATCATCGGATAGTCCGGTGATTGGAAAAGGAAGCGCGTCCCTCTTTGGAATTGAAACTCTCTTGACACTGGACAGTTCGACTCTTTGTAGTCACCAGACAAATTCTTTGGACCTGACAGTCCGGTGATCTCCTTGATCGGCGAAATCTCGGCGATCCATTTTTCTTGTGATCAATCTGGGCCGCTGATTTGTTTTAATCTAAATCGCACTTGTAATGTGCCTCACTCTAAAAATCATGCACGTTTCCTCTTCGGCCGCCAATCGTCTCTCCGCCTCCATCGCCGTCGTGCTGCCGCGCGCCCACCGCTGTGTGCCTCCACACCGCCGGTCCCCATGCCACCACCACGACGCTGCTGCTCCAAGCCTCGCGCCTCGGCTTGCCCTCGCACTAGCCGCGTGCCCACTGGTCCTGTGCTGAGCGCATCACCCTCGTCGTGCCCTAGCTTGCGCCGCCGCCGCCCTAGCCTGTTGCCACCGCGTCACCTGCTTCCTCGCCGCCCTGCTTTGTCTCGCACGCGCGCGTTGCCCTAGCTCGCGATCACGTCTTTGACCCTCCTTCGCGATCCAAGTTTCTCTCCCGCTAAAACTCTCGTAGGGTTTTTTGAGTTTGAGACATTTGGACGTCCTTAGGCGTGACATCCGGCACTTCTCATGCGGAGTATCATGTTCTATCACTTTTATTTCATAGGAAATACCCTACATGTCTTGTTTGTTAATTAATTGCGAAGATTGGTATAATTTGCTTACATGTCTCACCTTTTATTGCCAATTGACTTGATTAGTTGATAAATTCCCGTACTTAGTGCCATATTGAGGTCATCTCTTGCATATTTTGATATGGCATTGAGTCTCCTGTCGCTAGTGTCACAATTTGAATGCATTGCTATTAAATGAATTGTGGCATTAATCTGTCGATATCATCGTTGTGCTTATTTGCTTTTAATTGATCGGTGATATGTCCTTGATTCCATCGCTAAGACTTCATTTAGAGTCGCTCACCTTTTGTGCTTACAACCTATATTTTATTCCTATATGGTGCAGTGACAATTGGTCAGTGGGTCAGGACAGGACAGAGTCAGCAGCGGTTCAGAAGTCTCAGTCAGTCTAAATTTCTCTTGGACGGGTTAAGAGCCAGGCTCTTATCCTATCTTGCAATGACATCTAGTCCGTTGAGCATCAGTTGTTCTGGAGACAGTTGCCAGTATGGGCAGGCAGAGACCAAGTTCTGAGGAGAAGGGGAAGGGCAAGGTAGTTGTGCCTGAGAAGAAGAAGAAGAAGAAGAAGAAGCAGAGGACAGGCGACCCAGAGTGGGACAGAGGCTTAGCTGCTGCAGATGTAGATGTGCCTCCACACAGGAGGTCAGGTGCTTTGATGATTGGAGATTCTGAGTCCCAGGGGGAGTTGAGGAGGTTGACCCGACAGAGAGTGGCGACCACTCGTCTAGTTGCAGAAGTGTAGCTGCGGAGAGCTTCTGCCAGTAGGTAGTCGAGAACCGCGGAGGGAGAGGCAGCCCAACAATGTTCACAGCAGAGGACACAGAGGTGTCCACATCAGAGGACTAGAGTCTATGAGGTGTGCACTACTAGAACCGAGAGAGCTTGTCGGGTCATGGGCAGGATTGCAGAGGCTGAGACTTCGACCTCTCGTGCTACACTTGACCCTACTCTTGCTGCCAGGTTGGACGCTATTCAGGCAGAGCAGGCGGAGTAGAGGAGATACCGAGAGGAGCAGGATGAGCGCATTCACCGAGAGAGGGCCAAGTTCGAGGAGAGGATCCGACTCGAGTGGCTCCAGATTGAGAGGCGGTTTCAGATGGAGAGAGAGCTTGCTGAAGAGAGGAGACGGTAGGACAAGGAGTTCTATGAGAGGTCTCAGCGCTCTCAGTCAGAGATGGCAGCGGCCATATCTTATATGTCTGTCAGGTTTGGAGCTATTGCATCATATCTCCAGGGGATCGGTATGCCACCATTGCCTACGTTCCCGACGACTATGCTATAGAGTCCCTTGCCAGTACAGCTTCAGCCGACAGCTCGTCAGCCGCAGTATTTGTCAGTTCCAGCCTTCACAGCAGATCTTCAAAGTCTGCAGCAGCAGTAGCCCACTTTTATGACTCTGCTCTCAGCCCCGCTTTCACCGTTCGTACCTTTTGGTGCAATTAGTACTTCTATGACTACTGGTGGAGTTAGTGTACCTGTTACCACATCTCAATTCTCCCCAGTTTCCTCGCACTCTATGTCGGCACTGTTTGCATCAGCTGAGCTTGGAGTTTTAGTTCTAGCATTTGAGTCAGGGATGGTTGTTGCTAGTTCTCTGTTGGGGCCCAGAGTTCTATCTTTTGAGTCTATCGCAGTCGAGTCAGCGACAGTTGAGCCACCACCTGACTCTTCACAGCCAGAGCCTTCTACCACCACAGTCGAGCAGCCCAGAGCTTCAGATGCAGCTATCTTGGTTGAGGTCGAATATTCATCAGAGGAGGCAGCTCAGGCCCTTGCCAGCTCAGATCAGCAAACTTCAGTTGATGGTAAGGAGCCCTCTCCGACGTCTTCCTCCGGTTTGAGAGTCTTTGATGCTTCTGAGCAGCCTGGAGGAAATGTTTAGCAGCAGCCGAGCTAACTTCAAAGGAGCAGCCACCGATCGTCACTGCACCCAGCTTTTCAGCCGCATAGAATTAGTTATTCTTGTAGGAGCTTGGGTGAGAGACTTGTGGTGTATCACTTTTTGAGTGGCTAGCTATCTAGGGGGAGGCCGTGGATGGGTAGTTAGGGCTTTTGGATGTTATTTGGCGGATTTTATGGCTCTTTTGTGACATTTTGATGAGCTTGTGATTGTTTTTGACTCTTTTAGCTCATTGAAATGCACTTGGTTTTGTCTAACCCCGTGATTTCATTGTGTATGGCTCCAAGTGCTTTATCTATTTTGCAGGTTCCTTTGTGCACGTGCGCTCTCGTTCTACTCTCTATCGTGCATCTTCTTTGTCAAAACTAGCGTTCTCCCTCTCTATATGCTTCCTCGGTGCCATCTTTCTGTTGATTAGATGACAAAGGGGGAGAGAGAGCTACCAAATAGAGGGTGAACTCGAGGAGAGCGACGCTTCCTACTCATGACAAAGGAGGAAAACTCTTGCAAAATTTTTCTAAGGAGTCATCAAGGTAAGGGGGTAAGTGTTCTTTCAAGATGCGTTTTATTCTCTATCTTCTTTCATCTTGTTTGAGCTGTTTGTGAGTTACTATGGTTGTCATCAATCACCAAAAAAGGAGAGATTATTAGCTTCATGACCTTTGAAGTCCCCTAAAAGGTATGAATTGATTTTGGTGCTTGAATGAACAGCCATAGATAATAGTTGTGTTGCTGGTACCATCCCGCTAATTTTACATCAACATGGTGGGCTTCCTCGGTGGATGACAAGAACGATCTCTAAAAGAGGAGTTTTCGGGCATTGGATGACCAAGGCTAAGGACTAGATAGAGAGTCCATAGGAATGCCGATACTATTAAGGATGGTAAGGTCATTTGTCTCTTGTCGTACAAGTGTTAGAGAGTGTGAATGCTTTTTAAATCCTCAGAAAGCACTAAAGATGGCAGAAGAAGCAAAGTCGAAGATCAGAGATCAAGTTCAGCTAAAGATTCAGTCATCGGACAGTTCGGTGAGTCCTGGAGGAGCCAGTCCAGAGTGAGGTGCTCTCTGGAGTCGAGGTGATGTAGTCACCGGACAGTTCGTGGGTGCAATGACTGGATAGTTTGGTGAACCAGAAGCTGAAGTCCAAAGAAGATGTCTCTAGTGATCCAAAAGTGAAAGTCATCGGACAGTCTAGTGAAGGTATGCACCTGACAGTCTAGTGTCATATGGAATGGATTCCAGAGACGGTGTTTCCCTGATCGAGGAGAAAGAAGGGTCACCGGACAGTCTGTGATTACATAAAGCAGTTAGCTTTATGAGATCACGTCCCAACGGCTGTTTTTGGGCTTAGAGCCTATGTAAACTGTGGAGGGAGACATTTTTCTGTGTGCCCTTGATTAGAATTGCTGGAGTCAAGTTGTGAGGGGCCAAGGAACACCACCAAAAGAGCACATTGAAAGATTGGAGATCTTTTGTGCTAGTAGGGAGAGTGTTAGGGAGCATTCATACACTTTTAGAGTTTGTAGGGCTTGAGAGGAGTGATCTTTGCCTATTACTCTTAGTGTGGGCAGCCTAGACGGCTACGAGTCGGTGCTCGAGCTTTCGAGGAGATTGTGGAAGACGACGCCAAGTTTATACGTGGTTCTGGGTCCCCCGCTCGAAAAGAACACCAAAAGGGAGCGCCCGAGCCTTAGAGGCTTGCTCTAGCGCTGGGATATTGTGTGCGATAGCCGAGCCGCTGGTGACTTCACTCTGAGAGTAAAGTGTACCCTTATGAGCATCGTTTCGGGAACGACGGGAGGGACCGGGACTCCAATGGGAGTGGTCCAACAAGGATTAGGGGAAGGCGCCTTCCTTCCGAGACCTCGAGAAAAAATCACTGAGCGTTCTTTATCTCACTCTCTTTACTTACCGCGTTTACTTAACGTTTGAGTAGTGTGATAGGTTGTTCTTTAGTTTCTCTTGGTGGCTATCGTGCCAGTGCTTGCTTTTTGTTATTTCTTTATCACTAGCATTGTTAGAGGTCTTGGTCTACTAGAATTGTTTAGGTTTGCTTTCGTTGCGATCAAGTCTTATAGTTTTAGTTTGTAGCGAAATTAATGCTACAAGTACACCGATTCAACGCCCTTTCTCGATGTCTTTGATCCTTGCAGTTGTACATCGTAAGTATAATAGGTCAAGTGTTGTGTACAATTCTATTTTCATTGAAAGGATTCATGTTTGAGTACTCAGTGTGAACCTTATATTGCGAATCTCCACAGCACACTCTGGATAGAGTAAATCAAAAAAAATTTCCATTGATTTGCATCTGCCAATTGTCGAAGCTTTCCTTTATTCATCATGCGCTTTTCAGAATGCCAAGGCCTAAGTTCGGTGTCCCGAGGGTTTGAGAATAGACGTTTCAAACGATCAATCACTAGAAGGTACCGCATCACCGAGGCAAAAATTTTCTCTTTGTATCCACCTCATCGGAAGTGTCATCACCAGTGTCTAGACCAATAGAGTTGTTCTTTCCTGTCGATTTCCTTGCATTGCCTGCGTGCACATGGTTGTAGCTCTTTTTGTAATGGCTAATGCCGCATATAGAACACTTTTATAGAAATTCATACTCTTTGCAATACAACATACAGTGATCAGGGCATAAATGTATTTCTTAACACCCAGTGACAGCGAACATATAAGCTTCTTAGCTCTATATGTGGTTGTTAGAAGTTTATTGTGTTTTGAAAGTATTTTCGCTAGCAAATTCAAAAGCTCTATGAAACTACTATTAGACCATCCACTGCAAGCCTTCAACTTAAGAAGTTCAAGCACAACATGCAACATTGTATACTTTATCACATCTATTTGTTTCCTCATATAAAAGGTCAATGCTTTCTCCAACATCTCCATATTATCTAGACCTCTTTCAACCCCCATTACAAGAAATATGTTGATATGTGACAATCATATTTCATCATGGATTGAAGAAAAAATCGTCATAAAATGGTATTTGTGACAAAAAGTTGTTTTGTCATGTATTTCACGTCATAGATTAACCCACTTGACGTTTTTTCAATTCTTATCACGGATTGAGAAATATGTGACGTTCCTAGATCATCACAAAAACAGCCCCGGCTGGGCCCAAAATTTTGTGATGAATTAAATTGTCACAAATCATCCCTGGCCCAACCGTAGCCCAGACTTTTGTGACAAATTAAATCATCATAATCTTGATCTACGGTCAAGTGCAGCCTTTCAAATTCTGAATTTTCAATCCATTATTCTCAACATGCTCAATCCACATAAGACAATCTCATCTATCCAATTCTCAAGAAACAATATATATTAAACTCCATCTCATTACATTAAAAAGTTCCAAAGCCCAAGGCCTACTGGACAGCCACCAGAGCGAGGATCAGGGTGTTTGGGCCTGGGAGGTCACCTGACCCACTTTGTCCACTTCTGTCTGAGCCCTTATCCTCCGAGGTACACTTCGAATATTCTCTTCGGGAATTGCCTTTGGCTAACTATAAAAGGAGGGTTTAGAACATAAGAAGAGAGTGAGTGGTATCAAGGGGAAGTGTCGGCCTTGTCGACATCTTCTCCATGCTGGTACTCCAACGAGGAGACGGAATAAAGATACAACAGGGGTAGGGGTAGGTGTAGGGAAAACTAGAAAAGTGAATTGAGATTGAACTATGACAACAATAAATAAAAAGATAAAGTATGTCCTGACAGGGACCGGAAAGGATTGTTTACGTATACTTTGTGTAAAATCCATATAACCAAAATGGTAATACTAAATAGGGGTAAGAATTAAAACCCATGCATGTTAATATATATGGGGCTATTTGTATGACCTTCTAGGAAACTTTTATTTAGCTTTATTTGACAAATTAAAGACGTTCTATATTTGGCAGGCATGCAGGGAATAGTCATTTAATACACAGCCTTGTAAAACAATCAATAGTAGTCATGGAAAGATAAATAAGTACTAGATAATTTCACCAGCCTGGACATAGTTAATTCTTGCCAAACCAGATCCATTTTTAGGCTATATATATATATATATATATATATATATATATATATATAATAGCGAGTTCAAGCATGAAGCTGCACAGGTACCTTGCGAGGCTTACAATGGACAGACGCCATGCGGTCATTCTCATCCTGGCTCTCCTGTCAGGCCTGTCCTCGGCAATGCTTGCGGAATGTAAGTTCTCAAAGATAGGATCTCGGTCCGAATAGATCTTTATAACATCATTTACATTCTACTACTCGCAAAATTTTGAGATAAACGGAAGGAATAATACTGAATTATATCTTTGTATTGTCTCCGTTAAGCTCGAGGCACCAGCGACACGGATAGCGGTAAGATCACGGTGCAGTGCTGCACGGCGAAGAAACCAGGGCCAGCGCCTAACAAGTCCTTGATCTGCTGCACACCCTTCGCTAATTCTAGATGCTTTGAGTCTAAGGAAGATTGCAAGCAAGTCTGCTGCAAGGGCTCCCATGTTTTGCCCCTCCTCATATGATAATAATTTTGACGATATATTAATAAACATCGGCAAGTAAGAATTTTGTCAAGACTGAGATGTAGTACTTCAGTTTGCTAATCCTCTGTTGCGTGCGTTACAAGCTTGAACCAAGTATTAATTTATGGTGGCGCTGATCACAAGTACGGAACTCAAACATGAATGGATTTTTGAATGTCATTGGCCAAGATGATTTAAAGATCCATACAAAATGTCGTATGTTGGAAATATAAAAAAATAAGTATTTGCTTGCCAAAAGGTGGTGGCAATTAAACATAGAAGCGTCTAGATAACAAATTGTCAGGAAAAAAATATGAGGTTTATTTTAGCAACCAGACATTGTATTTACACTATTCTTAAAAAGGTAACCCCAAACCTACTGTACTGAATCTTGACCCATCGAGAGACCATTCTAATGTCCAGATTCCAATAGCTTGAAATGGATCGACATCTGATTCAGACACTAACTCAGTCTTTTATTTCTGCTAATAGGCTCTATCTTTATACAAGAGCACAGATAAGGTAAACCAACTCCTCTTCTTTCACCTTCTTAAAGGTGAATCACCAAATCGATCTGAGGCACTGAATTTTGGAAGGAAACAAAAAAAGATAACTGTTGACGCCGAAATAGATCCCGGGCCAATGCACCACTCGCACGTCCGTGTGCAGGAACACCGGCACCGCCTTGACACCGAATTTAGGAAAGCACCTAGAGAACCCGCCTCGGAAGGGACCCGACGGAGGAGGATCTTCTTAGGGTTGATCTCAGCTCGGTCAGGTCAGCCGGATCGCCTTCAAACGTCGTCGAGACGAAAGAACAACAGCAAAACAGGGTCGAGAAACAGGATTAGGGTTTCGAAGACGAAAATGCAAAGGCAAATGATAAGTTCGATTGGGATTCCTTTCAACCGACCATGGGTCTCTGTTTTATAGAGGTGGAATGGTCTTACCCCGTGAAGCAACGAATCCTCTCAATTAGGAAATAAATTGAAATTGATTTGCCTAAAAACTTCCTAAATCAATACCATCGGACTGTCCGGTAAAGTGTCAGATACTCCGGTGACCGGAATCTCTGGTGTCATGCCAGAGGGTGCATCGTGTAAAGTCTCAGAATCTGAGAGGGCTTACCGGATAGTCTGGCACTATGCCAGATGATCCGGTGTGCGAAACACCTGAACCCAAGAGGGTTTGTCGGATAGTCCGGCACCATGCTGGATAGTCTGGTGTGCAAAGCACTAGAACACGAGAGAGCTTGCCAGACAGTCCAGTATTGTGCTGGACACTCTGGTAGGCTAAACATCTAAACTCAAGAGGGCTTGTCGGATAGTCTGGCACTGTGCCGGCCAGATGCCTTAAACCCGAGAGGGCTTGCCGGACACTCTGACAACGTGTCAGACACTCCGGTGGTTTGACGATTTTTAGGTGTCAACATATGCTTCCTGTTTTTTAGTGAAGTTTCTACACCATAAAACATTTCAAACACTCAAAAATCACTAAGGGCGATGGTTCTTTTAACTCGTCAGCCATATCATCATTCTTGGCAATGATATTCTCAATAACGGCCGTTTTTCTTTTAAGCTTCTTGCCATACATATGGATGATACTTTTTCAAGTATCGACCATTAAGGGCCCTGGGCAATGACTCTCCTCGCATATTTCCTAATCGCATGTATTTTCGAGAATGACTTTTACTATTCTATAAGGCACTTCTCAACTAGAAAATCATTTTCGAAACTTATTGCTTCTTGAACCTACGGGCAGAATAGTTTTCCAAACCAATTCGCCCACCTGAAAAGTCCTGAATTTTACCTTCTTGTTGTGAACTCTATCTACTCTCACTTTATCTTTCTCAATTGCCTTCAAAGCACTCAACCGCTTATCGGTGACCTCATCAATATTGTCCAACATTAAGGCATGATACTCGCTAATAGATAAATCATGTTGCTTAGCTAACTTCAAGGCCCCTAGATTTACCTCGATGGGTAAAATAGCCTCTTGTCCATAGCTAAGTTCATAAGGGGTCACTTTAGTGGCTCCATGTCTAGATATGCGATGAGCCCATAATGCCTCTGATAAGACCTCATGCCATCTTTTAAGATGATCTTCTATCTTTTCTTAATGAGCTTAATCAATATTTTATTACTAGACTCGGTTTGACCATTGGCCTGAGCATAATATGGAGATGAATTGAGTAATCTAATTTCATAAGATTCGCAAACTCTTGAACATGATCGGATGTAAAAGAAATACCTTGGTCGATAGTCAAAGTTTGCGGGATGCCGAATCTATGAATGATATGATCGGTAAGGAACTCAATTACCTCTTTGTTGTCATGTTCTTTAGAGCAACCGCTTCGGTCCACTTGGTGAAGTAATCCGTCACTAATAGCACGAAGCGGTGTCTCTTTGAAGATGAAGGATGTATTTGCCCTATAAAATTCAATCCCCATCCTCGGAACAGCCACAGTTTTATGATGGGGTTCATCATGACAGCGCGTACCAATTGGATATTGCCAAACCTTTGGCACTCTTCGCATCCTTTGTAGTAGCGATGACAATCGGCAATCATGGTTGGCCAATAGAATCCGACCCTCCTCAATAACCATTTCATTTTCAAAGCCGATTGATGCATAGCAAAAATACCCTCATGGACTTTCCCCATAGCCACTTTTGCTTCTTCATCACTTAAACATTTCAAGAACAAATCCTCTCCCCTTCAGCGGTATAAGTTATCATCAATCAAAGTATATTTGAAAGCTATATGCCGAACCTTTCTTTCTACACTTTGGGTTGGGCTACGAATGTATGAAATTATGCGAGATCTCCAATCAAGTGATTCAGCACTGTCATACTTCAACGTGCTAGTATCCGAATCGTCTAATTCTAGTATTTCAAGCATCGGTTTCTTAATGACTAAAAATCTACCCTTGTTAACATTATAACCCGATGTTTGTTGTGCCAAATCATTGGCCTTGCTGTTTTCTAGCCTAAGAACATGATGTATATGAAACTCGTCCATTCCTTTGACAATATCTAGGCACTTGTCTAAAATGGCATTCAATGATCCATCTAGGCATTGAAAAT
Organism: Zoysia japonica; assembly: GCA_001602275.1. Classification (NCBI taxonomy): domain Eukaryota; kingdom Viridiplantae; phylum Streptophyta; class Magnoliopsida; order Poales; family Poaceae; genus Zoysia; species Zoysia japonica. The sequence continues at coordinate 26,862 of BCLF01000291.1, forward strand.
TTCAGGCGACTTTTTGCACTACTAACAGTGAATCGTCGAAAGCCTCTACATGTTTCACTCCCATGGACTCTAACATCTCCAAGCTAAATAACAATGCTTCATATTCGGCTTGATTGTTGGTGTAATTATACTCTAATCGATTTGAGAATTCAAAACGCATATCATGAGGTGAAATCAGCACTACTGACCATCTTTGCAAACCAATCCATCAAAATACAATTTTGAAGAGGTAAATGTCACATAACCAATATCATGCTCCAAATCAATCTGATGTTCAACAATAAAATTAGCAACAATCTGGCCTTTCATGGATTTTAATGGTTCATAAGCCAAATCATAATCAATCAATGCATATGCCCATTTACCAAGCCTACCCCTAGAAATCGGTCTATGCAACATATGTTTAATAACATCGGTTTGACAAGCAACCACACAAGCATTAGATAACAAATAGTGTCGCAACTTGGTGCAAGCATGATACAAAGAAAAACATAGTTTTTCGATGAGAGCCACGAAAAAAAAAGCGCGCTTAAGCGCCCGCGCAGGCGTGACTAAGTGTGAAGCGGAGGGCCGAGGTGAAGCGGGCGTAGAAGCGGCGCGAGGCGACGCTTAGGCGGGCGAGCTCCAATGGGCGGGAAACTATTTCGGGAGGCGGGAACGCGGCGCGTAATGGCGGGAACAGAGTCAACAGACTGGAGGTCAATATATAAGCCACCTAGGGTTGGAGCTCCCTTTTCCCGACCTCGCGCCGCCAGTCCACCGTCGATTGTGGTCCGTCGCCACCGCCTGGGCTGCCGTCGCCGGCGCTAGTCACCGTCCCTGCCTCTGGTCCATCTGACGTGCCTCCCGTTCAGCTGTCCTCGGCTCCAGTCCGCCATCTTGGGCTCCAGCCTCCAGTCCGCCGTCCCCACCCGTGCACGGTGCGCTTGGGTTGCCGTCGCCGCCGCCGGTCTGCTGTCAGCCACTCCGGTCTGCTGTCCCCGTGGACTGCGCCAAGGTACAAGGTCTGCGCCTCTGCTTGTCAAATCTCTGCTCCTCCTTCTAGTTAACTACTTCACTGCATCTCTGCTAAGGATATGCGCCTCTGCTTCTCAAATTTCTGCGCCTGTGATTGTCAATTAGCTTTTGCAGGAATGCTTTATGCTTGTGTTCGTTAACTGATTGTGTAATTGTTATGTGATTGTGAACCACGAACACATGATGCCATGGTCCTGTACTCTTGTAGGATGGCAACACCAACGAGTGAGTCGGATGCAAGTGCAGCAGCAATGGCAACAGAGGAAGTGTGTGTCATGAAGAGGAAGTCAGACGATGTAGGATGGGAGTTTGGGGTGCTAGTTGATCCTAACAGCAAGGAGAAGGTTCGGTGCTTGCTTTGTGGCTATGTTAGTTCAGGAGGGATTTATCGGCTAAAGCAACATGTTGCACATGTTGATAGTGCTGTGGCAAAATGTAAGAAAAGTTCAAAGGAGGCTAAAGACAAGTGCAAGAAATCACTTGAGGGGGCACAAAGGAAGAGGAAGGAGAAGATAGCTCGTGAGCTAAACTTAAGAGAAGAGGTAAATGTTTCCCGAGTTGGAGGAGAAACAGAGGATGAAGTGACTTGTGTTGGAAGCTCGGAGCCTCACAAATTAGGCCCCATTGACAAGTGGACAAGGGCCATTGAT
>BCLF01000292.1:0-28385 GCA_001602275.1 Zoysia japonica
TTTAGGCATAGTGCGAATCCTACAGGAAAGTATAGGAAAGTATTATACTTTTTCTCGATGAAGAAAAGACTGAACTGTTGGACCTTACTACTAATTACAATAAAAGCAATCGCACTCCATTGCGATCCAGCCAAATAGGATCATACTTATGTTAATCCTTGGTTTAGTTTTAATCTGTTTCTGCATGTAAAAGTACTACTATTTCTTTGTGTAGGTCCACTAACCGATGGAAATTACAATTTCATTTCCGTTGAGTCACCACAAAAAAGAACCACTTCTGGCTTATAATGTACAAGATGAAGATACACAAGTGCATAGTAGGATAGAAGATGAAGATGCAAGTGACCAGAGGAATGAGGAGATGCTTCAACCAAGGGACGAAGAAGGTGAAGCCGCAAGTTTTGAAGGAAATGGACAGCTAAGTACTAATGCTGTACCAAAGGAACTCAAGGATCCAAAGAATGCAAAGAAGAGTACTAACATAGAAGGTATGATGGATAGGCACCTTGAGATGAGCACCAGACGAGCTGAACAAGAAGTAGAATTTTTCGCAAAAGAAAAGGAGGCTGCTAAAGATACTGATTATTCTATCAAGAGGTGCATATCAGTCATGAATTCAATGGATGTGACCAAGGAAGAAAAGGTCAAAGCATATTCCTTCTTCAAGAACAAAGACAACGGAGAGGTTTTTCTATGTGCGTGTGAAGGAGATCCAGAATCAGCTTTGCTTTGGCTTAGAAATGAAATGGTTAAGTACTTGTATCATTAATCAACATTATTTGAATATGCACATGATTTTTTGTTCAATTTGGAGGGTAAAATTGCCGATCTAGGTAAGATAGTACCATTCTTCAACATGGCCTTTGCATTTTATTATACTCAAATACAAGTAATGTTCCTCTGAACTTTGTGAAATTTTCCTTTCGTGCACTAGATAGTGGAAAATGGCATTTACAGTTTCATTGCTATCAAAACATTTAGGGGTGAAAAGGGGGCGGTAAATTCTCGTCCCGTCCCGATTTAAATCATTTTTTCTCGACCGTTTTCAATATGGTCGGAATTTATACGGAACGCGAAGGTTTAGAGTGGATGGGACGGGAACGAAAATGGGAAGAGCGTTTTTTCGACCATTTCTGGGTTTACCTTTTTTATTCAATACTATCCCTTTTTTCCTGTTTTATTCCGCCGGAGGTAGAATTAAAACCTCAGATAGAAAGACTTTATAGGCCCAACCCAACCTCAATATGCCCATTTAAAGTTCTAAACCCTAATCCCACTGGCCCCACTGGCCAGGCAGGCAACATCCCACGTGGTCATAGCCAGACACCATGCCGCTCTCTAAGTGACCATAATTTCGTTCCCCATTCGATCTTCGTGACTGCGCCAGCCTGGAGTCTATACCGGACGTGCCTCAAGCTTACTCCTCTCTTAGATATCTTGAGATCAAATACTGTCCTCGTTTAAAGGTGCTTCCTCCATGTCTCAAGCAACGGCTGAATGACATCGAGAAAACATATCTGGATGACTGTTACACAGGTAACCTCCTCCTGTTTCTTCATCTACAACTCCCTCCGTCTTAAAACAAGTGTCTTTTTAAATTTTTAAATATCTATCTTTGATCATTTGTTTTATTCAAAAATTTAGTAAATATATTATTTATTTTATTGTGAAATAATTCATTGTTAGAAGTACTTTAAGCTTGACTTATTTATTTTTTGTATTTTCGTAAATTTTTTGAATAAAATGAATGGTCAAACGTTGATTTTAAAAAGTTAAAAAATCACTTATTATAAGACGGATGGAGTATTATATTAGCAAAAATGGCCATCCTGGAGCTCAGTTGATGTACCCTAAAAATAACTCACGAGGTGTTCATTAGTTATACGATATCTTTCAGTCCAGTGATGAAAAAAAAATATGACTAGTGTAGGTATGTAATCTACACTCAAAATATTGATGGCATAAATTATTATGTAGCATAATGCACCATATATTTCGTGTGGGTGTCAATAATATTTAGGACTGCAAATTTGTCCCTAGTATTGTACAAGTGGACCAACTATCTTAAGCAGCGACGTAGCCATCCTGCTAGTAAATTCCTTTTGGCAACAAAAATTTTCACTACTATGTTTTTTGGCTCCTCAAGTACGCATATACTACATAGTTCAAGTGTCATATACTTGTTAAGTAAAAAAATTTTGTCTGAGGCGTGCTATTTTCTTGTATAGTTTCTTATGGCCTATTGATTTTTAACATTTATAAATCTGAATATCATTCAGTGCCCGGGCCTAAGTTATCTGAATATCAGCTTGGAAATATGCGATCAGAAGGCACTGCTGAGCTGGGATAGCAGATTGAATGACCTGATGGAATTCATCCCCAAGGTTCGTGTCAGATTCCTGTATTCCACAATATGGTGATGTCGAATCATTAACTGACCTAAAAAAAGGAGAATTACTGTGACTCATACAGGGCAAGCTGTGTTACCTGATCCATGCTGAATCGATCACTAGACTAGTCCTCTGATTGAATGTTTCGGTTGCAGGAGTTAACAAACGGAAGAAGCTTGAGGTCTCGACTTTCAGCAGAGGAATTGCACTACCAGACTGCATTCTGAGAAAGGCAGATAGAGATTCCTAGTTCCTGCTTGACTATGTTTTGTTCCACTTTTCGTTTAGAAATAAGATTTGTTTGTGCTCCGGCATAAGCGGAAAATTTGCTAGCGCTTTACAATTGTGGAAGATACTCCTTATATATCAACTTGCAAACTTATTATTGTTGTTACAAGCTGTTCTAATCAGCTACATGCTATGCTCAGAAAGTTGAAGTGTATATCTTCTTGATCCTGCAACTCTTTTGGTTTTTCTACAATCTTGTGCGGGGTATTAAGTTAAGGCTTGTATAAGTCTAATTGTGCTCAACTAAAGTTGCATCGCGGAGCAGTTTCAGTGCTCCAGCTGGTGTCGATTGAAGTACTGCAGTGGTAGAGTGATGAGGTCAGAGTACTGATAGATGCTTGCAAAGTCCTAAGGTTATATACTAGTAGAAGTAGCAGCTTGCAGCAGTTGTTGTGAACCGTGACTGTGAAATGTTTAGCACATAGGGAGGCAGGCAGCTTGAACGTTCCAGGCATCAGTTTGAGATTCCTAAAATTCTATCTTATCTTGTTCAGATCGCGAGCCAAGGGAAGCCTGAATTTGCTGCACATTTTTTGCACTTGTCTGAACTCTGACACTCTAGAACCACAGCCCACATGAAACAGCTTGATCGCTAATGATGCAACCTAGTCTTTCCTCCTATTTTTATTTAAAAAAAAGCATCATGTTTTATACATCTTCAGTTCGTGCATTGTTTTTGGCATCAGCATGGTGCTTGAAAGACTGTTACTTGTCTAACCAGCAGAAAGGTTCAGGCTTTCATTGTTCTACATATGTTCTGGTTGCTAGGAATGCTTTCAGCTGAGAACTAAATTTCATGTACTACTATAAAATGTTTACAGCTAGTGGCTGTCTGATGGTGAACTGCGAAGTGACAAACAGTGGCAGTGGCTGACGTTTTCAATGGGCGCAGCCCACCAGTGAGTCCAATTTCACACACTTTTTTTCTCCCTACGTCAAAAATCCTCAAAAACACTACCTGATAAGGTTCCCCTGTCACCTAAAAGTGTTTGTTATTCCACGATAACGGATTAATTAGATTTTTTTTTACGATAATAGTAAAAGAGTACAGGCCTTTGCTTCAGTAGAAGCTATGGCCCTTATTACAATGACTAAAAACTCAGGTCCTATCCATCTCCAAAAATTAACAAAGACCTTAACCTATGTAAATGATAAGATTTCTAACGGCAAATCTCTTATAAGTCTAAACCGGCGCGGTCTGCCCACGGTATTGTGCCACATCAGCTCGTTTTTTCTCATCCATCCGATCTCCATGGCCGTCGCATCCGCACCGCTTGTCGCCCGCTCCATCTGCCACCGCGGCTCACACCGTCGCAGCCATGGTCCATTTTCCAATAACTATTGAGGAGTTTGCATGAGAACCTTCGACACACACCTAGCTTCTCCATGGCCGCTCGTGCCACCCCTCTCCGTGGCGTCCCGGTCACTGCCTTGTCCCAACCACCGCTTTCCAGTCACGGCCCCCGGCTATCCCCGCCACCGCCCCTGCCTCCACCGTTGGGAGCTTGCCGCTTCCCGTGTTCGCGCTTCCGTACGCGAGGAGGGATTCACCTTTTGGAGGCTGACGACCAGAGTCACCTGACCACCATGGCCGGGCTCTGCTGCGGCCAATCGTCACGACTCCTCGCCAATCACGCCACAAAAATGGTGCAGCAGGTATCCAGGAAGCCAAAAAAGACGCCAGCTTCACCACACAACCCGCTGCAGCTCTCCTATCGCCATGCATGGTGGCCGTCTATCCAAGACGCCATTAGCGGGAACACGCACAAGATGTCAAGTAGGCTCCTTCGCTACAGGTGGAGCTAGTTGCCAAGAACAAATTAGGATTGCCCCTCCTGGGCCAGGAGTGCTGCATGTTTGAAGAGTAGCGGGGTGAGCTTCTTCTTTGTTGCTCACTTCCTACAGATGGAGCACATGGCGCCCATGAGATGTTCGATGGAATGCTCTGGACGGGGACATCACATAGCACAGGAAGAGGAATGGTTGGCGGAAGCTAGAAAATTACATCAGCTGCTATAGCCTCCCCTCCCTGCGTCATGTTCATCTCTTCATTCTCAGACCATTGATCTTAATCCAATCACAACGGAGCACACAACATGTTCGATGTAATTCCTGACCCACAGACCTTGTTGGAGCTCAGCAGAGTCAAGCATCACAGGCGTCCATCTTCAGGCTGCGCAATATGCCATTTTCCATTGGGCCGCGGCGATGTCAGACAGGGCACAACAGATTATTTGGTTTTTGAGACAAGACGAGAAGAAGCCAAGAGAGTTTGAGCTCAGGTGTGTGTTCAATACAACCACAAAATTTTCTGTTCATCAACGGAATTGGTTGCCACTGCAATGTGGTCATCTAAATTGGTAAGTGTCACAGTTGATAAAATCATATTCAACTTAAAAGTTAGGTTGCGATAGTTTATGCGACGCTAGTATTTAAAATAAAAGGGATAAATAATTCTTTAGTACTTGCAAGTGCAGTATTTATTTTCTGCTGCTTGATCAGGTTTATGTGACACAAAAATTGAAAATAAAAGGAAGAGATAACGCATCTAGAATATTTATGCTCTGCTACTTGATTAGCTTCACCTGACTTTAGCATGCAGGGCGATTGCCATGGGGAGACTACCCTCATCTCCTGTAATGGTTCCATAGCTTTCTCATCTTTATATATTAAACGCCGTGCGTTCTCTCAACTCTCGTTACGCCATGTCACCCTAAAAAATATTAACCGTCGAATTAAAATTTAACGGTGAATATTAAGAAAGAGAAAACAATCTTTTCTTCGATCAACGTAGGAGCGTGCTTTTACTCGACGAAAGTAGACATGAACAGCCGTGCCATCGGCTTAGCTTTTCCAGGTCCACACGCTGTCCTGTCAGAGTTAATTTCGTCTTATTCAATAAAATAAAATAAATATCATATATTTTATTATATTTTTATTTATTTAAAATATGATTTATAATTTTATGCATTTCAAAAATATGAATCGTGACGGTGTCTTTCACTGAACAGAAAGAGTACCAGAAACATTTCAGAACGTCATTCACTATAAATCACAACGGTCTAATTGAATTTTTTTAACTTGTATGCAAGCTTTTCGCAGTTGAAGCATATTCAACACTATAATCTGATCTCATTTAGATCACGATTAGAAAATCTGTGCGGCAATTGTCATGTTTTTCGTGTATGTTTATTCCAAAATATATAAGAGAAGTTCAGTTCTTATAAATTTATTCTACTTATATATCTTGCAAATATATGCTAAATTAAAGACCTTTATATATTATAAAAATGTATATTTAGATCACTTAAATTGTTTTATCTCCTAAAAATGCACATTGATTACTATGAAAACTAAACTTCAATCTTTTTCTCGCTTACAACTCCGGTCTAAAAAAAATAGTAGCTTTGAACGCAATGTTTTAATCAAACACTGTCAATATAAATTAGAAATAATTTTAAATTTATTAAGTTACAAAATTAGAAATAATTTATTTTAAAATACTTTCTTAAAAGCGTACCGATGCTACTTTTTATTAAATATTTTATAGATAACAAAGGTCACACTTATGCTTTGAAGACCATGTCGACAACTTCTTTTTGACACCGAAGTATATGTTTATGTAACTTTGTCATCCATATCAAGGCAACTATACTTTTATTTGTTAAATAATAAATTTAAAATATACTGCTTTAATTAGGGGTGCACAACAAAAACATACACAAAAAGTGCGGCAATTGCCGCGCTGATTTTCTAGTTTTTACTTCTAGATCATCCTTTATCTTAGCAGGTGTTTCGAGATTATACTTCCACTTCATCTGAGCTTCTTTCTTCTTGAGGATTCTCAATTTCCTATCTTCAATAAACTGCAAGTGTCTTGATGTATTCATATTTTTTATATTATGATCAAATAAACTAATTTGTTCATTTAATTTGGCCAACAGATTGCTGCTAATGATGAGCAAAATGCTCCAAACAATAAGATTCCGACGAATAGCAAAAAGGGAAGGCTCGATATTTACTGAATGTTTATATTATTTACACTTTTTTGCATGTCAAAAACAATAATCTCATCTTTTGTTGTACATACATTTATAAAATCATCATATAATAAATTTGTTCTTCAATTAACCAACATTTATAAATGAATCATGTTGTATGACAAAATGTCTGTGACGAGGGATCATTACAAACGACAAAATGCCATGTTATCATTGCCGACTATGATCTGCAGTGATAAACACTTCAGATAGTACTTAAGAATTTGCAGTGATATAATCAATCTGCTATTTCTTGCAGGTCTGGAACCGACGGATACATCTAATTTTACTTTTGCAATCCTCATGGAACGGCTATTACAAATCCTTATTCATTAAATATAACCACAATTTATAATTTATAGGATAGGATGTGAACAGATCTACGAATAAGCGTACTATGAGCTGCACAATACCGGCGCTTCTATTTCTTCAAACATAACGAACAAAATTTGCTCAAAGATGAGGGTTATTACGCGCGGCAAAATGCTGCGCTAGCTTTCTAGTTCTATTACTAAGTCTCCATCCATGGTTCACGAAAATTTATGTAGCTGTCTTCTCTAACTTCCGACATGCTTTTGTTATTGTTTTCTTGTCTTCTTCATTTTTCTCCATATCACTCCAGAAGCGTAGCCAATGTGTTCCACTGTAGAGTACCTGTAGATAATTTTTCATTGGGGATTTGTCAAAAACAATATCATTTCTACTAAGTCAAATTGCCCAATATAAAGCAGATGCTCCCACTAGTAGTTTTTGTTTTAAACGTTTCCCCACCCCCCCACCCCAGACAGCCAATTCCCAAACATGTGTCCAACATTATGAAGTGGTTGTAAACCAAAAGTTATATGTACTAAATTCCAAAGAAACCTTGCATTATGACAACTAAAGAAAAGGTGCTCAATGCTTTCATTAGCCATATAAAAACTGCACTGTTTGTTCCCTTCCCAATTCCTTTTGCAAGATTATCCTTAGTTAGCACAACCCCTTTAAATAGATACCACATGAAAAATTTTATTTTAAGCGGAGCTTTTACTTTCCATAAACCTTGTTTCTCTCAACTACCCCATTGCTAATAAGAGCAAGATACATATAGTGAACAGTAAACTTACCATGCTGATGTAAATTCCAAACGAGTACATCAGCATTATCATTAACTTGTGTAACTGCTATTTTTGCAACCAATTCATACCAAAGTCTTATGTTATTTCCATCTAATGTTCTTCTAAAAGATACATTAAGAGGGATAGTTCTGAAAACAGATGCTACTATATCACTCTTTTTTCTTACTATATCATACAATGATGGATATTTTTGTTTTAAGGTGTACCTTCCAAGCCAATTATCCTCCCAAAATCTAGTTTGTTTTCCATCAACCATCTTAAACGATACAAATTTGAGAAACTTTTCTTTTGCCTTCATTAAACCTAACCAAAAAAGAGAATCTCCAGGTTTTCTATGCACTTTTCCCATCATATAATTTTTTAGATACTTATTTATTAGTAATGTCCGCCACATGCCCTTTTCATTTATTAATTTAAAAGCCACTTACTCAACAAGCATTGGTTCTGCACTTCACTATTTTGAATCCCTAAACCACCTTGATCTTTAAGTTGACAGATTATACTCCACTTCGTTAATCTATATTTCTTCTTTTGATTATCACTTTGCCGAAAAAAATCTTGATCTATAATACTCAATTTTTTCAAGTACCCCTTTAGGTACTTCAAAAAAAGAAAGCATAAAAATAGTCAAGCTAGTAAGCACTGAGTTTATCAAAACCATCCTCCCACCCACTGACATATGTTTTCCTTTCCAGCTACTTAACTTTCTTTCTATTCTTTCTTCTATAATCTTCCAATCTCCATTACTCAATTTTCTACAATGCATAGGAATTTGTAAATATTGAAATGGTAGTGATCCATGTTTGCATCCGAATAATTGTGTGTATTGCGCTTCACAGTCCTTTGCTTGACCAAAACAAGAAAGTTCACTTTTATGGAAATTAATCCTAAGTCCTGATAGCTGTTCAAAAGTACATAGGGGTAGCTTCATGTTTTTAGCTCGTTCGAAATTATGGTCCATTAAAAGTATTGAGTCATCTGCATATTGTAGTATGGATAACTCATATTCTATGAGGTGTGGTATTACTCCTTTAATTTGATCTCTCTCCTTAGCTCTTTTAATCAAGATTGCCAGCATGTCCACTACAATATTAAAAAGTTCTGGTGATAACGGATCCCCCTGTCGTACTCCCTTTTTTGTTCAAAAATTAGGTCCTGTTTGGTCATTTATTTTTATTCCAACATGCCCCCCTTTAATAAAAGAATATATCCATTTACACCATATTGGAGAGAATCCCTTCATCCTAAGAGTCTGTTGTATAAAAGACCAGTTGACCTTATCATGTTCCTTCTCAAAATCAATTTTTAAAATCACACCATTTAATTTTTTTCCTATGCATTTCGTGTAGTGTTTCATGTAAAATAACAACTCCCTCCATTATATTCCTACGTGGTAAGAAAGTTGTTTGTGTTGGGCAGATCACCTTTTGGGCTACCCCAGTTATTCTATTAGTAGCCACTTTGATAAAGATCTTAAAACTCATATTTAGTAAGAAAATTGGCCTTCAATGTTATGGTCTTCAATGTGTCTATTGTTCTTTGTTGCCATTTTGCATGTGTCTTGGTATTTTGTCAAATGATGTTGCCCTTATCTCATAATATGAAAGAAGGTGGGGTTAATCTCCCTTTTAATTCTATACAAAAAAAATGCATTATTCTAGTCGTATGGCTTGTTGTAAATTGGGCATTGTTCATCTTCATATTCAAATACGGTTTTTACCAAAAAAATATGTAATTAAATCCATATTTGTGACTAAAACTTATGCCAAAATCATGCTCCCTGCCCTGTGATCGTTTGGTCATCACCAGGGAGGAAATCGCTGTGTATTTTTACAGTGTATAGTACACCATACATGACAAATCATGTATCCTACAGCACTAAAAGAAATATCCCCATCAATCATCAGGACAAGTCCGAAATGAAACCCTACAATCCTACGACCTCCATATCTTCCCCTCCAGCGAGACGATGATGATGGAGACATCGTCATGGTATCGCCGCTGGTCACCTTGTTTAACCTCGAGCAACTCATGGATCCCCATTCCTACATCATCATCGTTATACAAACAAGGTTAGGTACGTGAGGATTGCATATAATTCTCCGAAAGAAAACGATCCTCCTTCTTCTAATGTTTTTGGTTGATCAACAACTAATAATTAGTGGTATATATAACACTAGGTAGTAGCTCACCGGCTCGGTTCGCGGCGCAGCAGTGGATCTCGTGGCTGAGGTACTTGGCCAGGTCTTCGCCCTCGGGGTAGCTGGCGGTGAAGGCCTCCACCTGCAAGACCGCCTCCTCGTTGGTGAAGTACTCGTAGAGCCCGTCGGAGGACAGGATCATGAACTTGTCCCGGGAGTACCCGAGCCGGTGGTGCCGAAGATGGGGACAACAGCTGATGTACGGCGACGTCCCAACGTAATCCACTCGGAACACCTCGAGGACAGCCTTGTTCCACCTCGGATCTTTCAGGTAGCCGGCTCCGAGTGCCCTCGTCACCTTCAACGAACCCTTCACCCTGTTGTGAACAATGCAGGGCGGATCGTCGAGGTGCTCGCTGTGTATCCTCATCTCCTGATGCATTCGATCAAAAGTTTACTAACTTTCACAATTCACAGTCCAAATATATCAATGGAGCTGTTGGACCTTGCGGACGCCGGTGCTGTGGTCCATGGTGAGCTGCAGCGCGCCGAGCTCCCCCAAGTCGCACGAGTCGAACCACCGCATGATCTCGTCCCTGACGCCAGCGTGGTCACACTCGCCCTCCCTGACGACGACGTGGGGACAGGTCGGGCTCGGCCCGCCGCGCCAGCACGACGCGGCTCTTCCTGACGTTCATGACGTACATGTCGGCACCCTTCACCAGCACCACCAGCACACATGACCCCACCATCGCGAGCTCCGGACACTCGGCGGCGTGCGCCTCCGCCTCCGCGAAGCTGTTGGACACAACAACCCTGCTGCTCTGTTTTTACTCCTTCAGCAGTTTCCAAGGCGACGAGACGGCCCGACGGGACTCCACTGTAGCAGCGCAGGCGGCGACATGTGACAGACGACGAGCGCAGTGTGGCCGTGGACGCCGAAGTCGAAAAGGTGTACAGTGTTGTACAATAGAGTAGTTGGTAGTTGTAGAAAATTATTGCTGCACTTGCAGCGTGTGTATAAAACCCGAAGGCTTTCCTCTGGTAAAAAATGGAAGCAAGAAGAAAGGCAATTCACTCGGCTAGTTCGCGTGTGTTTGTCTCTGATTTTCCGTTGCGCACTGTTTATCTTCAAGCTTCAGAGGTCGGGAGTGAGTTCTAAGGGTCGACCAGGGGTCGGCTAGGTGTGTGTTGTAGGTGCAAGATCATTGAGGGACCGACAAGTGGTATTAGAGCCTACGTGGAGCACCAGCAGCAATAGCAGGCACGCCAAAGACTTCTCTAGTGGGTTCAACGGTGCGGACACCTGAGCGCTCTCCTGAGCACCATGGCCGCGCAGAGCGGCGCAGCAGAAGGGACCGCTCCTGGTCGCGCACGGTCGTCATCCACAAGACTGTGAGGAAATTCGGCGGCGCCACCACCTACCCTACGCTCACACGCACGAACTACTCCGACTAGGCGATGTTGATGAAGGTGATGCTCTGGCGCGTGGCTTGTGGGTCACCATTGAGTTCGGGACCGACGACGACACGGAGGACACGCTGGCGCTGGAGTCGATTCTCCATGCGGTGACACCAGATCTCATCTCCATTTTGGGGAGAGCGAAGACAGTGGCGGAGGCGTGGGAGAAGCTCGCATCGATGCGCGTAGGCTCGGACCGAGCGAAGAAGGCAAAGGCGCAGCTGCTCCGGAAGGAGTACGAGAACATCACGTTTTGTGATGGCGGGTTCATGGAGGATTTCGCACTGCGACTCACCTTGCTGGTGGCGGAGCTAGCGACACTCGGTGATGAGATCGCTGAGCAGCGGGTTATCAAGAAGTACCTGCGGGTTGTGCCAGCGAAGTACGAGCAGATTGCTCTCTCGATTGAGACTCTGCTCGACCTCTCAGAACTCACGCTGGAGGACGTGACCGAGAGGTTGAAGGCGGTCGAAGACCGTGTCGCGGCAGCAACACCGGCAAGTACCAACAGCAGGCTGCTGCTGACGAAGGAAGAATGGAGGGCGCGCTGCAGAGAGCAGGCAGGCAGCACGTCCACCTCCGGTCAGAGCACGTGGTAGAGGCAAGTCAAGGAGTGGCAGACCCTCCCCATGCGCCGACGACGAGTGCCACAACTATGGCAAGAAGGGGCACTGGGCACGTGATTGCCGTGCGCCCAAGCGCTGTGACCGCGGGAGTCAGAGGCGCGCCCGCCAGGGCCGAGAGCGGAAGAAGAAGGCCCATCTAGCGGAAGAGGGCGAGCAAGATTCGTCTTTGCTGCTGTCGCAGTTTTGTGCTCTCGGGAACGTCCTAGAGGACGGAGAGCATCGGAAACTTGAGCTGGATGAGGTTCGGGCTCATGTTCACCTGGGAAGGGAGGAAGACGCCGTCGAGGACGTCTGGTACCTCGATTCAAAGGCCAGCAGCCACATGACGGGCAATAAGGTAGTCTTCACAGAGCTTGACTCTGTCATCTCGAGGTCGGTCAAGTTTGGGGACGGGTCAGTGGTGAAGATTGAGAGACAAGGCACGGTGGTGTTCAGGGGTCGGAGTGGCGAGCACCGCGCGTTGACTGTAGTCTACTTCATCCCACGTCTAAAGACCAACATTGTGAGCCACGAGCAGCTGGACGAGCAAGGGTGCCAGGTATTGCTCGAAAACGGGGTCCTCCGCGTTAGAGACCGAGAGCGGCGATTGCTGCAGAAGGCGAACCACGGGAGGAACCGTCTCTACACCACCAAGTTCCAGGTGACACAACCGGTGTGCCTGGCGGTGAGGCTTGGCGACGATGCGTGGCTGTGGCATGGGCGGTTTGGCCACATCAGCTTTGATGCGCTAGCAAGGCTAGGTCAGCACGATATGGTGCGAGGCCTTCCCACGATCGAGCATGTCGGAGAGCTATGCAACAGTTGCCTCACCGGAAAGCATTGGAGACAGTCGTTTCCATGCAAGGCGACGTACCGTGCCGAGGGTCTTCTGAACCACATGCACGGCGACATGTGTGGGCCAATCACCCCGCTGACGTATGGGGGTAGGCGCTACTTCCTTCTACTGGTGGATGACTGCAATCGGTATATGTGGTTACGACTGCTCACCACCAAAGACGAGGCTTTCAGAGCTATCGTAGAGTTCCAGACGTGGGTTGAGATTGAGACACGTCGGAAACTGCGCGTGCTGAGGACCGACCGGGGTGAAAAGTTCACCTCGGTGGAGTTTGGTCGGTACTGCGCCGAGAAGGGCGTGGAGCGGCACCTCACAGCACCATACTCGCCGCAGCAGAATGGTGTCGTGGAGAGGCACAACCAGACCATCGTCGACATGGCCAGGAGCATGTTGAAGGCCAAGGATATGCTGGCGGCGTTCTGGGGTGAGGCGGTGAGCACGGCGGTGTTCATCCTCAACCGCTCGCTGACCAAAGCCGTAGCCGGAAAGACCCCCTTCGAGGCTTGGCACGGGAGGAAGCCAGATATGTCCTTCCTCAGGACATTCGGCTACGTGGCGCACATGAAGACGGTGAAGCCACACCTCGGCAAGCTGGAGGATAGGAGCACCAAGATGGTGTTCCTTGGCTACGAAGCCGGGAGTAAGGCGTATCGCCTATATGACCCTGACGGGAAAAGGGTGCATATCTCTCGAGATGTTGTCTTCGACGAAGCGGTAAACTGAAACTGGTCAGAGACTAGTGCCGATGAAGGAGAGGCAGGCTCAAGGAGCTCCTTCTCCTTCGAGCACTCCTCAGAGATAGAGGAGGTGGGCTCAGCTTCAGGGGGAGTTGAGCGCGGCGATGCCAGAGATCGGCGCGAACTAGGGTCGGCAGAGCCAGAGGGCTCGGACGGTCGGGGTCGGCGCGATTCTGGATCAGCCGCACCGCGCGACTCAGAGTTGGCGAAGCAAGGCCCGGACTCCAGGAGTCGGCGCAGGAAGCGACCGGCTGGTCGGCGCGACCAAGGGTCGAGGTCATCGAGTCGGGAGCACTCTGACTCCGACGGTCGGCGCGACTCAGCTGCGACTAAAGATCAGCACGACACCGAGACTGGAGGTCGGCAGAGCCCGAGATCAGCAAGTCAGGAGGACTCGGATCCGGCTAGGCAGAGCGACTCCAGGTCCGCGAGTCGGCGCGGCCAGAGGTCGGGCGGTCGACGCGGTGGCAGTCGAGGCCCAAGGGTCGGGGTCAGTGTGGAGGGTCGAGGTCTGAGGGTTGGCAGAGCGACTCAGACGCCGCGAGTACAGGAAGCTCAGGGTCTTCCTGGTCGCGGAGATCAACAGTGAGACCAAGGTTCGTGTCGCCACCTCCCGACCGCTCTCCCGACCTTGATGCGGCGCAGGACGAAAGGCCGCTGAGGTATCGGTCGATCAATGATTTGATCATCGACCCTCAACACCTGAGGACAGGGACTCAGGTGGAACGCAGCGCACAGCAACTGCTGATGGTGACTGCCGAGGAACTAAGCACGTTCGCAGATGCCGAACGTGACCCATGCTGGCAGAAGGCCATGGCAGAGAAGATGCGTTCAATTGAAGAGAACCGCACTTGGGAACCGCACAAGGCGAGGCTGGTTGCCAAGGGGTACGTGCAGCGAAAAGGAGTGGACTTCGACGAGATGTTCGCGCCAGTTGCGTGGATGGAGTCGGTCCGACTCATGCTGGCGTTGGCGGCGGAGAAAGGCTGGCAGGTCCATCACATGGACGTGAAGTTAGCATTTCTCAATAGAGGGCTAGCCGAGGAGGCTGCGGAAGGTGCTGTACGGGCTCCGACAGGCTCCGCGAGCGTGGAACGCCAAGCTGGACGCAAGCTTAAATAAGCTTGGCTTCACCAAGTGTGTAAATGAGCATGCGCTCTAAACACGACGCTCCAAAGGGAGGACGCTGATCGTCGGAGTCTACGTCAACGATCTTATCATCACCGGCGCCAAGAAGGAGGACACCGAGACGTTCAAGCAGCAGATGACGTCTCTGTTCAGGATGAGTGACCTGGAGTTGCTATCCTACTACTTGGGCATCAAGGTGATGCAGAAGGGAGGAGTCATCAAGCTCTCCCAGTCCGCCTACGCGGCGAAGCTCCTGAAGAGGGCAGGCCTCTCGAAGTGCAAGGCAGCACAGACGCCGATGGAGGATCGGCTGAAGCTGTCGAAGAGAAGCACAGCACCGACCATTGATGTGTTCTGGTACCAAAGCATCGTCGGTGAGCTGCGCTACCTGGTGAACACACGGCCAGACATTGCGTTCGCCGTGGGGTTCGTGAGCCGTTTCATGCAAGATCCGAGGGAGGATCACCTCGCCGCTGTCAAGAGGATCCTACGCTACGTCGCAAAGACGCAAGGCTATAGAGTCCAGTACCGTAGGATCGGCGGAGGTTCACTGAAGCTGACCGGGTTCAGCGACAGTGACATGAGCGGCGACATCGACGACCGAAGCACAAGCAGCGTCATGTTCTACCTGGGGCACAACCCCATCAGTTGGCAGGCCCAAAAGCAGCGAGTGGTGGCTCTCTCGACGTGCGAGGCGGAGTACATCGCTGCGGCGACAGCTGCATGTTAGGGTGTGTGGCTCCATCGGCTGCTGTGCGAGCTCTCAAGAGAGCAGCTGCAAGCACCGACCCTGATGGTGGACAACAAGTCTGCCATCGCCCTATGCAAGAACCCCGTCCTTCATGACCGCAGCAAGCACATTAACATGAGGTATCACTTCATCCGTGACTGCGTCGAGGGAGGGCGGATCGTCCTCGAGTTCGTCGAAACCGGTTGGCAACTCACGGACACTCTTGCCAAGTCACTTGGGCGTGTCCGATTCCTGGAGGCTCGGTCTCGGGTCCGCGTGATCAAGGTGGTTGAGGAGCAGCATGGTTAGGAGGAGATTGTTGGACACAACAACCCTGCTGCTCCGTTTTTACTCCTTCAGCAGTTTTCAAGGCGACGAGACAGCCCGATGGGACTCCACTGTAGCAGCGCAGGCGGCGACGTGTGACAGGCGACGTGTGCAGTGTGGCCGTGGACGTCGAGGTCAAAAAGGTGTACAGTGCTGTACGATAGAGTAGTTGGTAGTTGTAGAAAATTATTGCTGCACTTGCAGCGTGTGTATAAAACCCGGAGGCTTTTCTCTGATAAAAAATAAAAGCAAGAAGAAAGGCAATTCACTTGGCCAGTTCGTGTGTGTTTGTCTCTGCTTCTCCGTTGCGCACTGTTCATCTTCAAGCTTCAGAGGTCGAGAGTGAGTTCCAGGGGTCGGCTAGGTGTGTGCTGTAGATGCAAGATCATTGAGGGATCGACGGAAGCATCCCGCCTCCATGGCCTGCAAGGCGCGCACCAGCGTCTCGAGAACCTCGTCGTGCCGAGCAACTCCGTTGCGCCGCTGTCGGGGCTTTTCGTCGTCCTCCGCGATCACGTCGGCGAGCTCGCGGCACACGACGGCGTACAGTTGCGTGACGAGGTAGTCGATGGCGTCGGGGCCGTTGAAGCCATCGTAGAGGCCGACGAACATCCAGCCGTGGTCCTCCAACACGTCGACGTGCGCCCGGTCCTCCCCGGCCTTCCCGCGCGCCCACTGCGCCCTCTCCGCCGCCGCGCCGTCGTTTTGCTCCTCGCTGCCACCCTGGCTGCTGCTCTTGATCCCGGGAACAATACCGCCGCCGCCGCCGCCGCCTTTTGTCACCGGTGCGAGGGGCTCGACATCGTAGTAGTCCATCCCGGGGGACACGCACGGGCCGCCACGCAGCACCAACGACACTGCCCGGAACAGGCCACCGAGGACCGGTGTTAGCGACTTCGCTGGAGCTGCAGGCGGATCGCCGGAAAACGAGTAGGGGGAAGAGAAGCTTGGAGAAGAGGAAGGTCGGACAGAGGAAGAAGATGCTTTTGCAATATTGATAGTAATTGTTAAGTTTGATGCCCAGGCACCCAGTGTTTTAGAAACCGGCTCCGGTCTGGTTTTCGGTTTGGCCAAAAACCGGTCGGATGTGATATAGTGTCAGGTTCGGTTTTCGATCGAAAATCGGAGCCAATCTTTATACCGGACTAACCGATTTGACCAAAAACCGTGAAAACCGATCAGTCTTCGCCGGTTTAACCTTGCAGCACCACGGCCTCTCCACCCTCTAATTCGCATGCTGCCTCATGGGACGTTACATGCTACTGTTCCACTTTGGCCCATTAACACGCATGCCGGCCGCTGGTTAGCCGAAGTCGCACGCCACACACAGAGGCTGCTCCTGTACCTAACGATTTCTTGATCATTGCTCCCTCCATTTTGAAAATGTTGGCGATAGGGCAGCAAATCTAGTTCAAAATGAACTAGATTGGTTATCCTGACGATAACAATTTCAGGACATGGAGTATAAGCGTTTCAGCGTTTACCATCCTTAACTTACTCTTTTAGCCTCTTGTATCAGAAAGGCAGTAATATACTGCTTATCTAGTACTCAAGCCAGAGAGTATATGTTTCTTCCCTTATGGCAATAGCGGTGGTGATAAAGATTCCACTAGTGGTGTTTGTATGCGGGCACTATGCATCAGTATTGGATTCTTGGACACGATTAGACAGGACGCCTCAGAGATTCCCCAGCTTTTGTTCTCGTTCATCAGTTTCAGTTTTCCCTTTTCCTCATTTTGGTCGATTCTTTTAATCGAGATAAATCTAACTGGAATCTGAAATTTTAGCAACGTACTCCAATAACGTGTACGAACAAGGTCAATCCTCTTCACAGTAGTAGCTAAATATCCGTGAGTCCCTCCTCATGTGCAACCTGGGTCACCATTGCAGCACTGCTCCAAAAATTCTAATGGTCACCGTCGGATGGTGTTGCTGGACATGACCGCCTGGTTTTTTTACAGCTTTCATTGTTATTTAAAGATTTTCTATTGGAAATTCTGGTGTGTAAACTCAAATGAGCCTGTGGTATACATATCATCGCTTTTCAGATAACTTTCTGTCCATGGTGACCGAACCTTGTTCTGTTTAATTGTTGTCTATACATGTTGCTCCTCTCAGGGTTATTTTAGCTATCACTCATGAGAACTTAAGAATGTATCATTTATATTTTCCACGAGGCATTCACTGTCAAACAGCATCTTAAGCAGCGTGCACGAAGAGGCAATAAGAAGTGACACCGACAGAGCGACACCAGGAGTTCAGTTAAGATAGGTATATCAAACCGGGCCGCACGAGGAGGACGTCATCTAATTTTCAGACCAGATGACCCCAGGACACACACGCAAATAGGCAAATGATAAGCTCTTATTCAGACGGCAGTACTGCGTCGTGACAAGTTGGGCCGTGATCCTTCCTCGTGGCCGGCGCACGTACGGCGACGCCTCAGTTGCAGGAGCAGCAGGAGCAGCCGCAGCTGGTGCCGCACTTGCAGGTGTTGCAGTCGCAGCCGCCGTTCTCGGCCTCCGCCATCACCAGGCCGCCGGAGCTGGCCTGGTGGGTGGCGGCGGCGAGGACCGTGGTCGTCGTGGTGGTGGCGGCGGACGACGCCTCGACGTCAGGGAACATCTTGCAGCTGCACAGACAGTCAGACAGATGACATGATCACCGGTTTAAGTGTACGCATAGCACAGGTCGATCGCGAAAGGAACGAGAGGCGATGGGTGGTAGCATGGTACCCGCCGCAGCCGTTGCCGCACTTGCAGCCGCCGTCGCACGCGCAGTTGCCGCTGCAGCAAGAAGACATGCTCGATCGATCTCAAGCGCAAGCAAGCAGGTAACGCTACTGAAGAAGAAGGAGGTGAAGTGCTTCGTGTGCTTGTGATGGGGAAGAGGTAAGCGCGGGCAGGGGTATAAATAGGTGCATGGCGGGCGACGCAACAGCCTCCGCACCCCGGAAAGAATGGACGACGGCGAGCCAGGGCCCAGGGACCAATACTTTTGCTTTGGGAGCAGGAATAAGGATAGAGAGACCGAGAGTGAAAGATCTCTCTTTCTTGAATTTTTGGAGGGAAAGAAATGGCATTTTGCTGAGTGCAGTGGCTTAGCTATCTAGGTGTGTGTATGTCGGTCACTGCAGTATGATTGGCTTTATCTAAATAAAAATGTGCAGCAAGGAAGAAAGGCCTTCTTGACTCATGAACAAAGTTGATTATTAATTACCTGCAAGGAGATGGCAAAGGTCGGTCGAGAGAAGTATCACTGAACCTGATGAGTACATCCCTTCATATATTAGATGCACATAACGCTTCTCTATTTACTATAACTCGAGCACAATAATTATATTTAGAGATGAGCTCGTTTTCAAACACATGTATTGTTTCTGTTGAGAATAGATGCCTACCTAATAATTTTACTATAATTAAAAATATTAGAGAGATCAAAAGAAGTATAGAAGAGGATTTAGAGATGTTAAAATCTAACTAGACACGTTTGACTTCGGAGAAGATTCAATTCAGCTTGGAGTTGAGTTACCCCGGGGTTTCAGAAGCACTTCGCACTAAAACGGACGGTCAGGTCGCATACGAGATCCATTTTAGACGTTCTAAATATGTTTGGAAAGCTAAGAAGAAATGTCTAACGGCACTGATCTTATCTTCTAATTTGATTGGAATAAGTAGAAATCATTAAAACAAGATGACATTCAAAAATTGTCTCGGGTGCTGCGACACTATCACCTTTAAACCATGTATTTTTTTTTAGACCCATTAATATTATGATTTATAAATAGTAACCACCGTCATTAGTTTTTGTGCTTGCACACGCTCTTGTTTCCTGTGTCGAAAATCCTAAAAAACTACAGAAAAAAGGTTCCCCGGTCACCTAAAAATGTGTTTGTTATTCAGCGATACTGGATTAGTTTTTGTCGAGGGAGTTATGGTTTTCAATATGTATATTGTTCTTCGTTGCCATTTTGCATGTGTCTTGGTATGTCAACGTGGGTTAATCTCCCTTTGAATTCCTTCAAAAATTGTACTATTATTCTATACGTATGGCTTGCTGTGAATTGGGGCGCTGTTCATGTTCGTGTCCACATACGATTTTCACCAAAAAAATGTAATTAAATCCATTTTTTGTGACGAAATTTCAATGCCAAAATCATATTGCTTGCCCTATAATCATTTGGTCATCACGATGGGGGAAATTGCAGCTAGTGTACTACGCTCGTAAAGAAAAACAATTTTTAGTCTATAGTTACACCATAACATGACAGAAAATGTATCCAACAGCACTAAAAGAAATGTCCCAATCAACCATCAAGACATGCCCGAAATGAATCCCCTATCTAATATCTTCCCCTCCAGCGAGACGATGATGATGAGGTAGTCGATCGGTAGCGTCCGGGCCGTTGAAGCCGTCGTAGATGCCGACTAACATGCATCCAGCCGTGCTCCGCCGACTCGACGACGTGCACCCGGTCCTCCCCCGCCTTTCCGCGCGCCCACTGCACCCTCGCCGCCATCCTGGCTGCAAACTCTCCGCGTTGCACTTAATCGCGCCAACAATGCCGCCACCGCCGCGGCATTTTGGCACCGGTGCGAGGGGCTCGACATCGCAGTCCGTCCCGGGGGGACATGCACGGACCGGCGCCGCGCAGCACCGACGACACAGCCCGAAACAGGCCACCGAGGACCGAGCTTCTGGATGGCGCCTGGCACTTCCCCCCTGTTCCGCGCCGCGTAGAAGTCGGCGAGGAATCGTCGGTACGCGGGCCATGCCCATGCCCACACCGCGACTCCGCGACACCGACACGCCAGACGTCGTAGCCGAGGGGGACGGACGGCGAGGCGCTGCCATACTCCAACGGCACCGAGTACTGCAGCGTCCGGAAGGAGAACGAGTCGGAGCCGTCGAACGACGACGACGACGAACCCGAGAACGACGACATCTGATCATCGTGGAGAACGGAACCGCCGCGGCCGGAGCCCACCGTATCTGTTTCTTCCTTTAAAATCGGTCGAGACTGGTTTAACGAAAACCACAAAATCTAAAAAAATCGGTCAAAAAACCGCTCTAAATCAAAATTTTAAAATTTGAACGATTTGCTACAGTAAACCGGTCGGTTTCACCGGTAAGTCGAGCGGTTTCACCGGTTTGCTATAGTAACAGATTTTAAAATTCGAAACGCATCGGTTTTACCGGTTAGCCGACCAGTTTTACTGGTTTATCGATCGGTTTTCGGTATTCCAAATTTTTTTAATTTTTCAAATTTTTTTAAATTTTTAAAATGAAAACCGACCGGTTTGTAAAACTGGTTCGGACCGGTTTCATCAAAAACCGCGAAAACCGGCTAATTTTGAGCGGTTTTGTGAACCTGCTTTATACTACACTTTGGCAATAGAGGGGGATGGTGCTAAAGAAAGATACCACTAGCAGTTTTTGTATGCGTGAACTACGCATGAGTATTGGATTCTTGGACACGATTGGACTGGACACCTCAGAGATTCCCCCGGCTTTTGTTTTAGTTCATCCGTTTCAGCTTTCACTTTTCCTCGTTTTGCTCGATTCCCTGGTCGAGATAAATCTATCTGGAATCTGAGTTTTTTTTTTAGCAACGTAATAACGTGTACGAAAAAGGTCAATCCTCTTCACAGTACTAGCTAAATATCCATGAGTCCATCCTCATGCGCAACCTGGGTCACCATTGCAGCACTGCTCCAAATTTCTAATGGTCACCGTCGGATGCGTTACATGAACATGACTGCCTGTTTTTCTTACAGCTTCCCTTGTTAATTCAGATTTGCTATTGAAATTGCCGAGGTGTAAACTGAAATGAGACTGTGGTTCAGATTATTTTCTGTACATGTTCTTTTCAGGGTTCTTTTTATCTATCACTTATGAAAACCGAAGAATGGATTACTTACAATTTGCACGAGGCATTCACTGTCAAACAACATCTTATACTACTAATCAGCGTGCACGAAGAGGCAATAAGAAGTGACACTGACAGAGAGACTGACACCAGGAGTTCAGTTAAGATAGGTGGTATATCAAACCGGGCCGCACGAGGAGGACATCATCTAATTTTCAGACCAGATGACCCCAGGACACACACACACACACAGATATGCAAACGATAAGCTCTTATTTAGACGGCAGTAGTACTAGTACGTAGTGATAATCCGGGCCGTGATCCTTCCTCGGGGCCGGCGGCGCCTCAGTTGCAGGAGCAGCAGGAGCAGCCGCAGCTGGTGCCGCACTTGCAGGTGCTGCAGTCGCAGCCGCCGGTCTCGGCCTCCGCCATCACCAGCCCGCCGGAGCCGGCCTTGTGGGCGGCCGCGGCGATGACCGTGGTCGTCGTGGTGGTGGTGGCGGACGACGCCTCAACGTCAGGGAACATCTTGCAACTGCACAGACAGATGACATGATCACCAGTTTAAGTTATGTATTCATCGCTCGATATGCACAGCACAGCACAGCTCGATCGAAGCGAACGAGAGGCGATGGAAGGTACCCGCCGCAGCCGTTGCCGCACTTGCAGCCGGCGCCGCACCCGCAGCTGCCGCCGCAGCAAGAAGACATGCTCGATCGATCTCAAGCACAGGCAAGCACTCAGGTAATGCTACTGAAGAAGAAGGTGGTGAAGTGCTTCTTGTGCTTGTGATGGGGAAGAGGTAAGCGCGGGCAGGGGTATAAATAGGGCGGAGGGCGCGGTGGTGCGGTGCAACAGCGTCCAACCGGAAAGAATGGACGACGGCGAGCCAGGGCCCAGGGACCAATGCTTTTGCTTTGGGAGCAGGAATAAGGATACAGAGACCGAGAGTGAAAGATCTCTCTTTCTTGAATTTTTGGAGGGAAAAAATGGGCATTTTGCTGAATGCTGAGTGCAGTGGTTTAGCTATCTTGGCTTTATCTAAATAAAAATACGCAGCAAGGAAGAAAGGCCTTCTTGACTCTTGGCCAAAGTTACTTACTAATTACCTGCAAGGAGATGGCAAAGGTCGATGAACAGAAGTATCACTGAACCTTTGAACAATTTCATCGCTGACGATGGATCAGCTCGCAGACAAGCACTATGGTTCAAAATAATCAAAAGGTGGTACCTTCTGGCGTCAGCTAAAGTGTGAATAATCAACTAGACAGAATCTGGGTAGAGTTTGCGTTTAATCAACTAACTAGACAGAATCTGCTATAGTACTAACCAAGACCAAGAACAATTCATAGGCTCTTCATGCAGATAAACATCAGGTACACAATTCTGCAGCTTTCCACTACTATTATTGCTGCTTTTGTTCAGATTCTTTCTCGGCAGAGCCAAGCCTCACATGTCCCTTCACTGCGCCCCCCACCCCACCCCCCCAAATTATTGCAGCAATGAACTGTCATTTTTATGCTGCAAACAATGTGCTCTTCACAGTTTTTAGTCACGGGCAGTTGGATACTGCCAGCAGTTATCTTCTCTTGCATGATGACTGAACAGTGGAGTAGGAGATGACCTTGCACCTATATATGCACCAGTCGTGGCCACGCAGATAACGAAAACGATGGCTCACGAGCAGGCGCTCCTGTAACTTGCACGAATCTACTAACACTATTGGTGGAAAGGAATTATTGGTGCCTCCAATTATCGCATCGTGGGCGTCAAATTGTTTTATTTTTCCCCTCAAGATTTTCAGCTGTTGATGGAGCATCACGCAGGGAGATTTTCAGCAAGCAGAATGATCGGTGCTTACAGTTGATGAATAGATAGATGCAAAATGCTTGGGTGAAGATATAGTTCGAATAATCACAACAGATTTCCTGTTATTCTGTTTCGGCCTCTTGCTCCAGTGGTGCACTCCATCATTTCTTTTTTTACTGAAAGGCAAGTGAGATGGCCATATCGCTGTTGACAATGAAACGGAAGTGTAAGCCATCGATACGTTTAACAAATACAAAGATTTCTGAAGTATAATTCAGATAAAAACAATATAGATTGGTGGATCATGATGATTTTTTACTACTCTTTCATCTAGAAGTACCAAAGTTGAAAACGTAGAAATTGAGGTAGATGATTTTTTGAGCAAGGCGGCTACATCAATTAAAGAATGGAGGGAGTGGGAGTACTAGGTAAGGTAGTTGATGAATTCAACAGCTATTGCAATGGCTAAAGAGCATGGCCATACTGAGCAATGAAGAGGTTAGTAAAATAGTACTTCAGACAAATTTAGGCAGCAGAAGTTAGGCGAGGTTGCATGGTGCTTTTAGTTTTTGCGTTTAGTTCTTCCTCATCCCACGTATTTGAGCGAGACCCACTTTAAAATGGAGGAAAAATTTCTCAATTTCTACACTTTTTCTGTAAATTTAAACTGGTTCCTATGAAATCCTCAGAGACGTAGGAATACAATGAGATTATAGATACTCCAGTGGGTAAGCTTCTAGTTATTTGTATCCTAGTAACAATACAAGGTGGAGAAGTTAAGTTTATTTTAGAGAGTTTTGCATCATTCAAGTCCTATGAAAATCCTGCATTTCCCTAAGAAATACGATTGGCTTTGGACATCCAGGAATCAATACCAGAAAGACAGCAGACCACAGATAGCGATGACAGTATTATCTACTCACTCTGTTCCAAATTATAAATTATTCTCACTTTCCTATACATTTTTTCCCTTCCCAATACTTCTCTATCTCTCTCTTTCTACACATCCTGTTTTTTCACTCTCCTTGTCCAACTCCAAAAAGGAGTAGCTAATAATACCAGTGGCCATCATACCTATGACAAATCCTAATATAATTATTATCAGGTAAACCTGACTGCTAGTCGCTGACCAACGAATAGATGGATTGCAGTGCTTATTCCAGATGAAACATAAACAAATTTCATACCTTGAAACAACTATTCACAAGGGCTAGATGCTGCATGACTATTGGGGTTCATAAAACACAAGTTCACGTACTTTTCTTTTTAGACGACACAAGTTCACGTACTTGATGAGTTCAATACCAGACAATGTAGCATCACTAACATCAACGGCTCCCAAAGGTTTTCTCAGAAAGATACTGAACCTAGTGCTAACAAACTCAAAAACACAAAAGTTTGCTTTAATGAAGATAAAAACACTAGCAGATTTACTCATCATCCTCAACAATCTTGGTGCCTAGACCCTTCAGGCCTTCTGGGGGGATCTCCGCAACAGTGACCAGAGAGTAGAGCTCCTCCTTGGCGTCTTCCTCATCGTTCCTCTTCCGGGCAATCCTGACACGGACGCGCCTAGGTACGCTCCGAATACCACTGCTCCAGATGTGCTTGTTGAGCTTCACATCAATCCTGACATCCGTGGTGCCCATTGCCTTCTGTGCAAACTTCCTGATCTCCTTGATGGCCTTGGGTGCCTTCTTCTTGAAGGTGCTGTGTTTCAGTATGATGAACTGTCAGTAAATATTTGTCATTTTGAATAAATGCATCTGTATTTACTAATCATGTAATTATAATTAAGACAACAAATCAATTATTGGAATGTACATCATGGGGCATTCACCAGAGACAAGAAAATAACATAACGAAAACAAAAACAAAAAAAAAACTGTACAGATCAGCTACTCTGTCTTAAGAATTCATATTTGAAAGTATCCACTCTGGCATCTGGGCAGCAGTGCGCTTTCATGCAGTTCAAACAGAATTTAAATTTAGAGATCAATCAGTAAATGTCACAACTCCAGGACGGGGTACTAGTCTAGTCTACTAGTAAGAAAATTACAGCTAGAACATAGGAATACTTGTAAGATGCTTTATTGGAAATTCCCCAAAGCCCAAACTCTGCCTGAACTCTGAAACATTGTGCTATGCAAATGGCAGGGGACTCTAATTCCACTACAAGAAAAATGTTTTTTATTCACCAAGGTATTTGGTCACTATATGTGTAAAATTATTCATTATAAAGGCATGCAGGAAAATTTCTGAGCACGAATTCAGTCCAGAGATCTACAGCTAAGCGTAAGAAATGAGGAGATATTCACACGCTGGACCTATCAACCAAGAACACGCAACAGAGATCCGTCCACCTCAGGAGTCAGGGCACGGTGACAGACTGAGAGCAGCTTAATGATTTGTGCCTTTGACACACACACACACACACACACAGAGAGAGAGAGTGTGTGGTGAAGTGTTCGTGCCGTACCATCC
Source organism: Zoysia japonica (assembly GCA_001602275.1). Lineage (NCBI taxonomy): Eukaryota > Viridiplantae > Streptophyta > Magnoliopsida > Poales > Poaceae > Zoysia > Zoysia japonica. Next base: position 25,984 of record BCLF01000292.1, read on the forward strand.
ATGGAGGCGCTTGTGGAGGTTGATGGTGTACTCGCGGGTGACCACCTCGTCCTTCCTGACCCCGCTGGGGCGCTGCCTCTTCTCCGGCATCTTTGCTCTCTGCCCTCCCTCGGACGGGTGCAGCTGGCGGCGGCGGAAGCGGAAGGAAAGAGGAAGTGAGAAACCCTAGGCCTAGCAGCTCCCGAGCCGCTTTTGGGTCGCGTTATTATACATGTGTTTCGTTCCAGTACTGGACCGGGCCGGGCCGCTTTACTGGATGTCTGCGTCTGGAGGCCCATCTACGAAGCAAGGGCTCATGGTTCGTGACAGCAATGTCATGCCGCCATTAGTACATTTAACGGAGACAAAATTTTCTGATGTACAATTCGGATAAAAAATAATAGTTCGATGGATCGTGACGATTTTTATATTTCAATAACAAGTATCCAAAATGAAGACACAGAAATTGAGAGGCATTATCATTCGAATCTTCTTTCGAGCACTATGCAACTCCACTTGAGGGGAAACTTAGACAGCTACTCCTACCTGTTATTAGGAACCAATATGGCACTTCGATAATTCATCGACGAATGCAGAGCTCAAAATTTGCGTTAAATAATCCAGAGCACAAACATAACGAAAAGTGGTTGCATGCAACCAAAACGAAGATTGAAGAAGGTAGTTTATTGAAATGAGCACGGCTCCAGTTGAACCAGTCCTTATTCTCACGGTCAGGGAAACAACTTCTGCGCATGCAGTTACAGATCTGCTTAGATCTGCTAGGTAAGGTAGTTGATGAACTCAACAGCGGTCGCAATGGCGCCGCCAGTGATGGCATCCTTGATGACCTTGTCTCTGTGGCTGTTGGTAGCAGCAGAGAACAGAGCACCGGTTAAGGCGCCTCCGAGCATTGCGTTCTTCTGCAGGAATTCCAGAAACAAAAAAAAAAAATAAGGATTAATGAGTAGTACCAAGCATCTAAGAAAAAATGAAACATCGTGCAAACAGATGAAGTGCCCATAGAATCATGTATGTGTGATACATTGTTTAATGGGCATGATAACTGAAGATGGGGGGTATTCTCCTGGATCCAAGGGGATCAACTTGCTAGTTTTTAATAAGAATTCTATAGAATAGTAGAACTACTAGCATGATATGAGAATTATAATAAGAATTCTATCAAATAATAGAACTACTAGCATAATATGAGACCCAAGTAATTTTAGGACAAGGAAAGCCTGCGGTGGACATAAAATGTTAATGAGATGGAAGTGCCATATAGAGGCTACAACATTGACAAACAACGATGAGAAGATGTATATTTCAAGTCGGTTGGCCGGCAGGCAGCCTTTTCCTCTCCTTTCCACATCGGGTTCAATTAATAGGAAGAAAAAACACCAAAAAAGTACTTCAGATATTTCTTACCCAGTCACTGCGACCACGGATCCGTTCCACTCCATACTCCATGCCCACATAAACTCCAGCAACGCTGCCTGCATATTATTTGAAAAAACATTTGACTGTCAGAATAATGAGAATGAAAAAGAGATTTGACACCAGTAGTTTATTTGAAGTGGAGACAATAAAGTGGCATAAGAACATAATTACCCCAATATGCACCCTCTTTGCACATTTTCTTCAGCTGCATAGATATTCGGCAAATCATATCATATTAGTGTAATGCAAACAGAACCTGAACTCTGCAAAGATATAACCCATTGAACTTTCACATATGAACAAGCATGATGCAATCATGAAATCGAGTAGAGGGTTCCAGTCCAATATCAAAATCACTAGATGGAAACAAATTGGATAACAAGAGATTCATTACATGCATAGCATGGGTTTTTTGAATCTCAAATAATAGAACTATTATCCATGGGAGATAATTCAATTGCATCCCTTTTTTTGTATCCTATACACCTAGAGAGGATTGTTGTGAAATGTGCTTCAAGAGAAAACAACATCGTGTAAAAAAAAAAGGAAATTGAAACCAGGTGAAGCATGTGTTTTGGAAATACTTACTGCATGCTCAAGCTTGTGCTTTGAAACACTCCCTGCAAAGGAACAACAGAAAGTTTACACTGCACGAATATAAAGTCATAGTACAGGCTACAGCAGCCTCTTGCTCTGCTTGACGATGAAATATTGCAACATAAACCCAACACCCTCTGTTATTTTATTACAAACGTTGCGGCAAAATGTTCAGTTCATATGTTAGCTAAACATGTCATCAGAACAGCATCAAAGGAAGCAAGAGGGACCACATTGTTGGCTACTGACAACATATTATGTAAAACAGTGGGAGCAATGGAATCTCAATAATGAAAGTCCATTACTAACACAAATCCAAAGTTGCATAATAGCAGATATGCTGAAAAGGTAATTGTACTCTCTGTTCATTGCAAACAAATTAATTTTTT
>BCLF01000293.1:0-19660 GCA_001602275.1 Zoysia japonica
AATAAATAAATGGGAATTCATGTAATCCTGATGACATGTACATGACACCTAAAAACGTCTACTACCAGAACAATGAACTTGTTTCTTCAAATTATATATGTATTGAAGCATCGCCTGCAAGTCACTAGCTCTAGAAGCGTACGTTCAAGAACAACACAGGCATATGCAACCCTCAGAACATTAAAGCGAAGCAGCAGCAAGATAATCAAGCTCAAGTGAATCAGTTAGAGTTTTTTTTTCTTTATTTTGAATATAGGTATATCTCTCTATCAAACGAGATGAAACATAAAATTTCTCGACAAATCAAAGAGTTCATCAAGTAAGCACAAATAAGCTGAGAGGCACATAAACCTCACAAATGCCACACTAGGGAATATCTGGTTTATCTAAACCTTTTACGCGCGGGGCACGTGAGCCCGAGCCCTCCGCAGCTAGCCCTGATAATCTTATATTTGAATTGCTAACTGCATCTGGAATAAACAATTGATCTCAAGAAATTTGAGCATATAGATTAGAATTGGTGTAGATCTTGATGCAAAGAAACAGCAAGTTGATGCATAATTTACGCATAATGGCATAACCTTTGCATCGAGATCTACAGCTATGTACGCATGATGTGGTGCGAATTCAAATGCCTTGGATAAACAAAAGGAACTCAGCATTGAGTCTTTGTCTCAAGTCACTAGCTCTAGGAGCATACTGCTCAAGAACAACACAGGCAAATGCAAGTCTCTGAAAATTAAAGTGAAGAAGCAGTAAGATAATCAAGCTCATGTGGCTGAATTAGATATATTTTTTTATTATTTTGAGTATAGGTATATCACTCTATCAAACGAGATGAAGCATAAAATTTCCCAACAAATCTAAGAGTTCAAGTAAACACAAATAAGAAGTTGAGAGGCACATGAACCTCACAAATAGCACACTAGGAATATCCGGTTTATGTAAACACAGTGTCCAACATTGATTTGGGTCCTGGGTTTGGTTAGTTTCCCAAAGTTCTGCTATTTTATGGAACTTCCAAAACTAACAATAGTGTGCAAGTTAAGCTAAACATATGCAAATCCCAGGAAGTTATGTGGAAGCTCTGTATCTTGTTTCAATGTACTTTATTTTTTATTTGTTGACACCGGTAGTGTCTAATGGGGCAGTGGAGCGTATGAATAGAACTTTGTTCACGGGCATGTCTTGGGCTCTCACGGGACTCCGGAAAGGAAAATGGGTTGATGTTTGGCCGGACATAATTTGGTCCATTTGCACTAATAAGACCTAGGTCTGGTCACGAGAAAAGAAAAATGAACTAGCTATGACAAAGGTCGGATCAAATTAAAATCAGATTAAATTTCTATTTATTTTTAATCTAACATGTAGTAAAGACCAACTTAGGTTGTGAAACGACCTGTAGAGCGCATTTTTACCATATATAAAAAATGTTTACAAAACCTTCTTAAGAAAAATGGCCATCTGCTGTGTTCGAACCAAGGTAAAGTGGCCACCTACCGCTCTACCACGAGTAATGTGACATCTACAAAAAGTGTTTTACAAAAAAACTTAGTTTGTGAAATGTCCCTGTGTTCGAAGCCGGGTAAAGTGGCTGCCGCTTTACACCGTGCCGCTGGCCCCTTCTCAACTAAAGTTGGCACCTGGTATAAAATCCATGGATAATAGTTCTTCTTACCCACATCCATAAGTAAAAATACTTATCCATACCGTACCTGTTACCCGTAACGGGTAGGAAAAGTTACACAAACCCGTACCGTTATCGCGGTAACAAACTCCTCATAGTCAATCAATCCATTGCCATCAGTCGCAGCCTGGAAAATGCGTAAAAGACGTGTTATCAGCCTGGAAAATGCGTAAAAGACGTGTTATCTGTTAAATTTGTCATTTTAAACAGACTTATGTTCTTACTTGTGTTCAGAAAACTCATTGCATCCATCAGTTGCTGAATTTCAGTGTCTGTCAGCTTGGTTCCGTGCTTTGCCAATCCATGCTTGAGCTATTCAAGCGTAATTGTCCTGCTGTTATCCTTGTCGATGTTCTTAAACATCTCCTTCAGCCCGGTGATCTCCTCTTCCGATAGGCACCCATCTATGATCTACATTAGATCCAGGACAGGAGCAAAGTTTAATTGTAAGCTGTTGTTCAGCAATTACTTTGGTTGAATGTTTGCCCAAGATGTACCCTTAGTGCAGCTTTCTTGAACTGGTTCATGGCCCTGAACTGCTTGAGCCTGTTGACGACAACATTGTCAAGCGGTGTATCAGGTGCATCTCCATCTTCTTTGATCCAAGGGTGATCTACATGTTCAAATCGATGCCATAATGATGTCATATTCTTATGTTCGACTAACGGACAATATGACTAGAACAGCTTATAGGGATCTCAAACTTACTAAGGACCTGGAACGCTGTAAGCCGCTCCTTGGGGTTGATGTTCAGCATCTTCTTGTCAAGATCCTTGGCTCCAGATGAAAGCTTCGGCCATGGATCGCTCGTGAGGTCAATCTGCCCACGCAGGATGGCGGTGAAGATGCCATTCTCATTTTCTGTCAACAGTCCAATTTCTTGACTTGTCCTAATAACTTGGTTCGAAACCATCCCAAAATGCTTAGAAGTTACCTGCCCAGCAGGAAGGCACGCCGGCGAGGAAGATGTAGAGCATGACGCCGACACTCCAGATGTCGGCCTCGGGCCCGTTGACTTGTCCTAATGTTTTCTTGTAGCTGTCGATAGAATCCTCTGGGTGCCCTTTAGCAATAGATGCCTGCAAATTCATCGGTGATGAGATGTAAATAACCATACCAGTCACGTTTATATCAAACTGGTGCTCAAGTAGATTCAGATTCCTCTTTTTGTGAACAATTCATCCATACCAAATGCATTTCGTCAAGCTTGAGAAGCCGGAATTTCCATCTCCTAGACCCTTCTCCATCAATAAGGACAGAAATATTACGCCAGTCCACATGGTGGAATTCCAATCGGTGCAACTCAAATCCAATACCAGCACCTATAGCCTTAACGTATGCTTCTTTAAGACACCAGTAACTATTCAAAAAGAAAGAGAAAAGCGTACCACAACTTATCTATTAAATTGACAAAAGTCTGAAATAATAATGGAGTATAGAAGAAACCATCTGCATGCTTCATTTGAAATAATTCAAGTAACTGAATTATGCACTGATGCAACATATACGCGATAGTTGAAACGCTGATTCTGAATGTACACATAATCTGTCAGTGTCATCCATCAAGAAATACCTCGAGAACTCTGTGAGCACTTCTTTGGGACTGCCAGCTCGAACGATGAACTCTGCTACCGTTTCCCCATGAGGCTTGGAGATGGACACGATGTCCAGGCCGACAAGGCAGAGCGGTTCAGATGCTATGCCGATGTAGTCTCTCTGACGCGAGGCGCTGAAGTTTGGGAAGGTCGCATCGCGGTTATGCTGCAAGACACAGCAACGGCACAAGTGAGTAGTAACAGAATCAAAGGGCGATCAGTGTCAGAATGCGCGAGAACAGAGAAATGGATTACTGGCGATCGCAGGAGCAAACGATGCAGCGAGACTGAGAGGGAGGTGGGCAGAAGTGGTTGAAGCAGACCAGATACGGTTTCCCTTCTGCGGTGCCGCGAACGCCGATCCGGTGGAACGGGACGCCGAGAACCTGGTCGACGAGGGCGTACTGCAGCAGCCGGCTGACGAGAGCCCGTTTCCTGTCATCTTCTTTGACGAACCTGCGGCGATCGATTTTGATCCGAGAGAATCAGCCCTGCTATCAGTTGACGCAACGAGCACTGCTGTTAGTAACCCGAGATCGATGGAGCAGCTGGCCATGGAGAGATTTTGATTTGACAGAGTCGGCGATGGTGTTGTCAGTCGAGGCACGGAACAGAGAACAGGTTCGCGGGACGGAGCAACGTAGGTGTGTGTGTGGGGGGGGGGGGGGGGGGGGGGGGGGGGGGGGGTTTGGTTACCTGGCAGTGGCGGGTCGCTCGTGCTGCGGCAGGAGAGAGGCTGCTGTGTTGAACTCGGCGGGGGAGGGCCGCCGGCGGGCGATGTCGACGAGCCACCGCCGCACCCCACCGTCCGCCTCCGCCAGTGCTGATTCTGCTGTTTAGTATTCTACGGTGGCCGGCGCCGGCCGTCCTCATGGTTGTCCCGTGAAAGGGATGGGTGGGCCTTGCAGAGGAAAAGAGGCCCATGTTCAACAGTGGAAAAGCGGAAAGCAAATCAGCCCAGCCCAAAGTGGAGTCTTCCGCTCTCAAATCACTGAGGCCTCGTTGAAGGTTTCTTTTTCTTATTTCATACGTTTTTTCTGTCAAATTGAATTAGATTCTTCCTATGAAATGATGACGATCTTTCTTTTTTTTTTCCTACCACTATTGATAGATACATATTTAATAATAAGGACACGAATGCGCACATGAGTGACGAAGCATATATCTGATGATAGTTACATCAAGGGATCAGTGTGCTCCAACCGGGGGCTGACATATATAACCACGATTATAGATCTGTTTGCCATTTGTTTGACTAACATAAAAGTATGTAACAAGTTAACCCTGCTGCTGTACGATCCATCCGTTCTTACAATGCAACGACGGTCAGGGATAAGTAAGCCGAGAATACAATAAAAAATGAACCACATGGTCGAGGGATCCAGTAAAATTAAAGGCAGATGAGAACAACTTGTGAAACACGCGAGTTGATCTGATTGTTAGTATTAACCACCGCACGAATCGATTGAAAGCGTCAGGAAGGAAATACTAAGAGACAGTAACGATGTTAATTAACTATATTAATTTACCAATAATATGGTTGGGCGGCGATCGGATCCTACCAATACTGACAAAAATGATAGTGATTGCATGAGAGGTGATTGCTGAGCAGCATCGGAGGTACTGTGGTACCAAACAGCAAGAGCAGCACGCAAGAGGGCCGAAGCTACCGGCCGGCGGCGATCCGGTGGCGGTGCATGAAAAGCACATGGCTCACGTTTATGCAGGTAACCCATCAATTAAAAATTGGTTGAACAAGCATCATCAGTTAAAGTGGTACAGATTTAATTTTAATCTCAACATTAAGTGTGATTATATAATTAACAATATAGCTGAGGTTTTCAACAAGTAGATCAAAAAATATAAAACAGTTACCTGTTGTTGAGCTTGCAGACAAGCTGAGAGAGATGATTATGTCACTTTTTTATAACAGAAGAAGAATTGGAGAAAGGCTTCATGGAGGATACTACCTGCAGTCATTCAAATATTGAAAGCTAAAACAAGAGGGCTAGGCCACTTATCTTTATATATTAAATGCCATGCGTTCTCTCAACCTTTATTATGTCACGTCACTCTAAAAAATATTAACCGTCAGATTAAAATCTAACAGTGAATATTAGAAAAGAGAAAAAATAGATATTAAAAAGAAAAAAAAATGTTTTCTCCGATCAACATAGGAGAGTGATTCTACTCGGCGAGAGCACATATAAACAGACGTGCCATCGCAATATATTAAAGCGCAAACGTCTTGCGTTCTCTCAACCTTCATTGCGCCACGTCACCCAAAAAAATATTAACCGTCAGATTAAAATCTAACGGTGGATATTAGAAAAGAGAAAAAATAGATATTAGAAAGCAGAAAAAATATTTTCTCCGATCAACGTAGAAGAGTGCTTCTACTCTACGGGAGCAGACATAAATAGCCGTGCTATCACAATATATTAAAGCGCAAACGCCTTGCGTTCTCTCAACCTTCATTGCGCCACGTCACCCTAAAAAATATTAACCGTCAGATTAAAATCTAACGGTAGATATTAGAAAAGAAAAAATAGATATTAGAAAGAAAAAAAAATCATTTTCCCAGTCAACGTAGGAGTGTGCTTCTTCTCGGCTGGAGCAGCCATGAACGATCGAGTCATCGTAATATATTAAAACGCAAGTGTTCTCTGATAGCTCATTACGTCATGTCACTCTAAAAAATATTAACCGTTGAATTAAAATATAAAGGTGGATATTAGGAAAGGGAAAAAAATATTTTTCTCAATCAAAGTAAGAGTGTGCTTCTATTCGATGGGAGCAGGCATAAACGACTGTGCCGATATAAGAGAAATTCTTATAAATTTATTCTACTTCCATATCTTGCAAGTATATGCTACAATTAAAGATTTTTATATGTTATGAAAATGTATATTTAGATACTTTAAATTATTTTATCTTTTAAAAATGCTCCTTGATTACTATGCTATAGATTCAATAGAGCTATTCCAAAAGATATAAAATTTTTTTTTATAAATTTATTCTACTTCTATGTCTTACAAGTATATGCTACAATTAAAGACCTTTATATGTTATGAAAATATATATTTAGATAACTTAAATTGTTTTATCTACTAAAAATGCTCTTTGATTAATATGAGAACTAAGATTCAATCTTTTTTTTTGCTTACAACTCCGGTTTAAAAAAATAGTAGCTTGGGACGCAATGTTTTAATCAAACATTGCTAATATAAATTAGAAATAATTTTAAATTTATTAAGTTACAAAATTAGAAATAATTTGTTTTAAAAAATCTTTCTTAAAAATGTACCGATGCTACTTTTTATTAAATATTTTATAGATAACAAGGGTCACACTTATGCTTTGAAAAGCATATCGAAAACTTTTTGAGACCGGAGTATATGTTTATGAAACTTTGTCATCCATATCAAGTCAACTATACTTTTATTTGTTAAATAATAAATTTAAAAAATACTGCTTCAACTAGAGGTGCATAGCAAAAATATACACGAAAAGCGCGACAATTGTCACGCAGATTTTCTAATTTGTTTTTAAGGGTGACAATTATGCTGCTGAGATTTGGGACAATTGCAATCACAGGTTTGTTGTCAAGGCGTATAAGCATGAGTGTTACAAATGTTCTTTCAACGGAACTAAGAAAAGGTAAGCTATAAGCACGATTTCCCTTTCCATGGTTTTTTGTCACTTTGTTTCTTCATTGATTCCATTTTTCCATGCAGGAAGAGAAAGCCAAGAAAAAAATACCACTAAAGGGTGGACTCCTAAAGATACAACACAGAATCAATCTATCAATACAACAGAAGAAATAGCTCAAGAGAGTCGTGAAATGGAGAACAGGACGTAAGAAATTGGTACTCAAAATATTTTTAATGGTTCCACTCAAACAGATTTGTAAAATAATATGATACATATGTATGCAGGCCTTTAACTTTGATGATGGGTGAAGGCACATCTTCTCAACAGACCTCTTCCCCTTAAGCTCCATCCACCGTTTCATCGGCTGCTAAGAAGATTACTCCAAAAAAATCTAGAAGAGGAACAGTTATCTCTGATATATAGTTCATTTTGCAGTGGGATGTGAATTTCTTTTGTCAACTTGGTTGTTTATCGTCCAGGCCAAACTTGGCATATCCATTTTGCTTGGTGACATTTTTGCTTGTATGCTTGATCTGAACAAAATTAAGATGATACAAAAGAATTTCTTGAGATTCATTGAACTGTCAAAACATGTTTCATATACATATTATCGACATACACAACAGTACCAGCTTGATGTGCTATTTCTACATCATCACATGATAAGCACATCAGCCTATTCTATTTTGCTATTAGAATACAATTCATCTTTTTTTTTTATTCCTCAAAAGTTGAACTACAGCAAATCTTCTGTACAGCTATATTTCCACCAATTGCAATTCACTGCTAGAATTGCTGTGCATCGCAGCTACTAGATTGCTTCATAATCCCAGAATGTGATCAATCCCTAGCTGCGGAGCTTCTCCATGCATCTGCCCTGTGATGTTGAGTTAGTTGGAGCCAGCATCTTGTTGTGGGGTGATCCTGCATCGGTAGAAATGCAAAATGCTTAATATTTGATCGTAAGTTCTAATACAAAGCATTTGCTGAGGTAGCGATCAACTGGACCGAATTTCTAATACAAAGCAATATGCTAAATATCTGAGCTTAACTGAAGTTCAACAAATATAAGGGAAAGGCACTGAACTGACTGACTGCAGCCTGGAATACCTAAGTTGAGGTAGGGATGAATTCAACATGTATGCTCGATCTGCACCGAACCGAACTCATTGCAAGGAAATAATGGAATTATATCTGAACTGAACTCACATGACGGAAACAACAACTAACACATATGCTTGTTCTTTTGAGTCAAAGAGCAGTACTCAATGTAGATTAAATCAAGAAAATTCCACCGTGGGGGGAGGGCCGAGGGGCGCCGCCTGTCGTCGGGGAGGGAGCGCGCGCCGCTGGGCGTCGGGGAGGGAGGGCCGAGGGGCGCCGCCGATCGTCGGGGAGGGAGGGCGCGCCGCCGGGCATCGGGGAGGGAGGGCGCGCAGCCGGCAGTCAGGGAGGGAGGGCGACACCGTCAATGGAGGAGCCGGGTGCGGCTGTCGGCGGAGGGGCGCGCCGCAAGTTGGAGGGCCAGCCGTCGGGGAGGGCGGCTCCCTTTGGAACGTTCATGACCAGTGTGGCGCGCGTTCGAAAGTAAACGAGGGAATCGATTTTGATTAGGATTGATTCAAATTAGAAGGGTAGTTTAGAAAGTTTGGGGTGTTAAAAATTGAAAAGTAAAAGGAAGATATTCGAAATACTATTACGCAGAAGAGGAAACGTTAATTATATCGTTATAGAGAAGCCTACGGTACATATACTATTTTAGAGAATTGGTTTTTAACCGTGACTATTAGTAGGACGATAAACTAATTTCTGAACAAGTTATACAATTTATTATTAAACTATAAATTTATAATGAATTAATCTCTAACTAATAGTAAATAATTATTTATAAATAATCTAAAGGGACATAATTTATCATTAATTCTAGGATGACAGGTATTAATCATTAGAAGCTAAATATGAAATTTTCACATTTTAATTATGTGTGAAAAATGATGATATGCTTGTATGAATAAGGTACTTTATTTAATTATTAGAATTAATTTTAATGAGAAAATGCAACCTTGAAAGTTCTAAAATATTCTACATGATGAGAGGATTCCAATGGTATATTATTTGTAATTTTTGGAGCTCATATGAATTTTCTACGATTTTTAGAAAATAATACTAATTCCATTGGGACAGGCTGCAAGGCTCTGCCCTGTTTGGAGCAGACCGACTCTGTGGGCCGCACGGCCCAGTCAGAGCCCTGGGAGCGTGCTCGCGCGCGGTGCGCGTGGCCAGGGCAGCCGATGGCCGGCGGCGCTCGCCGAAAGAAGGTGCTCGTCGGCGAGAGGCACCGGAGCAGAGGGCAAAACCATGCTCGCGACATGGGGAGCCTCGTGAGGGGATCCTCAAACAGGGGTGCTCACCGGAATCGGCCTGCGGTGGAGAGGTGGCCCTGAGCGTGCTCCGGCGAGGTGGCGGAGGTGGTGCCGACGACGAGAAACAACTTGGTAAGCACTGAGAACTTCACAGCGGAATAGGGAAGGTCGGCACGGTAGTTGAAGGCATGGAAACCGGCCGGGGGTAGGGTGTCGTCGGCGGGGGTGACAGGCTTCGGTGGCCGACGGTGACGTTCTTCTCAAATCCCTACGCTACAGCTTGTGAACTCGGTTGATTAATTGGTACAATAGAGGTGCCATGGAGCGATGAGGTCAAATCCTGAAGGGATTGTAGCGAGGCTCACTGGATTTCGCCGAAATCGATGGAGAACGTCCCGCAGTGGTCGAACTCCAAAATTTGGAGGAAAATTCGATTCCAGTTGCCGTAGCTCGGGGATGGAGGAGGCACCGCGGTGGGAGGTGGAGGACGGGGCAGCGCACCTGCTCGCCGAGGATGGTGGCTAGAACGGCGCTTGACGGTGGCTCTTCGCAGAGAATGGCGTGCTCGGTTCGGAAAGGCGGTGAGCGCGAGTGAGAGACAGATGGAGAGCGAAAGAGAGACGGTCCGAGGTGGGGTCTCACGGGGGAGGAACACGGGGATGGTGACGTGTCAGCAGTGTACTGAGAGGGCTGGCGCGAACGGCTGCATGGAGGCCACGGCACGAAGCCTGCTGGCACGAGCTGGGTGAAGGAGGTCGGGGGTGGGGCTGACAGGCGAGCCCTGCGCCTTTTTTCTTTTTTTTGATTTTTCTGAATTCCTGCGCTGTTTTCCGAGGTCTAAAATTTTTGAAATTTTGTAGGAGGGTAAAAATTTTATAAATGAACAATTTTTGTTTTGGGGTCAACCTCAAAATCAAAATAAATAATTTTCTATTTAATTTCAAAGACAGACTATACTTAGAGTAAAAATCAATTATTTGGGACTTTTAAACCTCTAATAAAAATTCTTCGAAAACCTCTATAAAATTCAAGTGGTTGCAAGAACTTTCAAGAGAGATTTTTGTTTCACAATATTTCATTGAAAATTTGGAACTCACATTTTTAATTTCAAACTTAAATTTAAGACCAATTTAAAACTGAGTTTAAATTCCTTCGAGCTCAGATTTTCAGAAATTTTGAATTGGAATGGAGTGTCTTATTATTCGAAACATGTAGTGTTACAATATCGCCTGGAAGCTTGGCTGTCACGATTACAGCATCTCGTCACTCATCACAAGGGCATGGTTGTAAGTAAAAACAATGACATTTCCTCAATTCTAATGTCGATCTGATTGTTATTAACCACCGCACGAATCGACTGACTGAAAGCGTCAGGAAGGAAATATGAGTACTGTAATAGACAGTAACTATGTTAATTTACATCATGATAATACAGTTGGGCGTCGATCGGATCACTGTCACGCCATCTGTAATCACTACTGTCATGTTAATAATTTACCTCGTACGTATTAATTAATTTACCTCGTGTTAATTGTTTACTAATCACTGTCGTGACAATACTGACGACAAAAATGATGGTGATTGCATGATGAGGGGGGGTCGCTGAGCAGCATACTGGAGGAGTCCTCCTACTCCTACCAAACAGCACGAGCGGCACGCAACAACAGACCGGCGATCCATGCTTGCGCGGTCCCTGACGCACGCAGAAGCGGCAGCCGATCGAAGCTGCCGGGGCGGCGGCGATCCGGTGGCGGTGCATGCATGTGTTCCTCACGAGGCGAAGACTGGTACAGCATCATACGCCATGGCCGCCTGCAATTTCGGAGGAGATTCCAATTTGGCTATGGGGACTACTCCTACATGTCATGTGCCACATGTTGCGCGTCTCATCTTACCTCCTCCTCCTCCTTGCCTCCTTCGACCCTGTTTGAATACGGATTTTGAGATTGTGAATTATGAGATTTTAGAATCTAGATTTTTAAAAATTTTAAAATATCAATCGTTTAGATTACGAGATTTTATCTAAATTTTTAAATTTTGAAATTCAAATTTTAGGAATTCAACATCTCAATCGTTTAAATTACGAGATTTTATTATTTTAGTTATATCGATGTACATTGTGGTATATAATCTTGAATAATATTTATATTCATAGAATTTTATAGAATTTTGTAATGTTTTAAAAACTCTCCAGATTAGATACTAATTCAGAATCAAACGGCACCTTGGTCACCACGGAGGTACTCCAACAAAAAGAGAAAAAAGATTAACCACGTGGTCATACAGTACAGCAGAAATCAAACACGGAACTGCTGAGGTGTCACTGCTACCATTAGTACGATCGATTCGACAATAATAAAGGCGAGCTCGAGTGGCCACCCTACTCCTCGTCACCCTAGTCGTACTACTCCTCCTTGCAGATCAATCGAGAGAGCGTACAGCGCTCTAGTACTCGTAGCTGAATGCGGAGGGCCACTCGTTATTAGTCACTCCTGCAATTGCGGATCGATCGAGCGAGATCTCTCTCCGTCTCCAGCAACGTAGTACGACGACTGAATTAGATCCATCAATGGAGACGACGGCGGCGGCGGCGTCCGCGTCAGCGGGTGGTTCGTCGGCGCCGCGCCGCTGTTGGAGAAGAAGGAGAAGGGCATCGGCGGCTGCCCCGGGTGCGCCGTGGACCAGCGCAAGGCGGCGAACCCCGGCATTCCCTATGCCAACTTCCTCTACGTCTGGATCGTCACGCTGTGCACATGTAAGTAATCTTGTCTTGTGCCGCCTCTTCGTCCGGACGAGTCGGAGCCAGTCCTCTCTGCGGCGCAGCCCGTTGTGGCGCCTGGGTGGGTGGCGCTGGAGGATTTTGATTTGGCATCCTCGGTTCGGTTCGGTTACATGTTGTTCTGAGCATTATTGAGCGGGGGTGGGTGGGGGATTCGTCGATCGGTTCCCGATGGCGACGGAGGGCGGCGCTTCGCCTTCACCGTTGCTCAACAAGGAGTCCCACCCGGGGTGTCCCGGATGCGCGTACGACCAGAAGAAGGACCTCAAAGGGGGATGCCGTACAGGGAGTTCTTGTATGTCTCACCACTGGTACGGAATTCTCTCTCTCCTTAAATCTTGTACTACGAGTGGTATCGCTTCAGACCTCAGACTTCATGGCCCTTCATGGGAAAGCATTTGTTTTTGGAAAGCCCGTAACTTTGATTACCGGAATTATTGTTGTTTGAGTAAGCGGGAGTTACTCATTGATGTGATTACATTACAGTCGAGGAAACGATCGATGTATACTGTCAAAAGTAGCAATACTCTAATCCTTGAACATTTTCCTACGAGCTACCATGAGGCTGCTGGTGATGCTGACTCGACACCACTTCTACCAGTATTATTTCCCAAAGACACCTGTTCCTTGACTTTTGAGAACGTTCTGATTGAGAGCTAATTGTACGAGTGCACAAGCGTCTTTCTCGGGCCGTGCTATTCAACACTTACTCAATTGTCATTATTGAGAATGAATAATGATAAATGTCAATATCCACAACTGTCTTATACCTACAAAAAGTCATTGCTGTTTTCTTCTGTGTGTCTAACCATATTTTTAATCCTCACCCTTTTCTTTTGATCCCCGGCATATATAATGTGTCTAACTTTTGTCCCTTTTTTTTCTCACAGCTTTGCCTGTATCATCATTGTTCCCCTTCTTGTATTTTATGGTACGTATACCATTTGGTTTATTTTTTTGTTATTGTTTTTATATAAAACTAATAATCAGTCAGTACAATGATGTGTATTTTTGTAAACTAATCTACACGTTTTCTTTTTACCCTTTGCCCAATGGCATTTGTCAAGTACCTTTTGTTAACGTTGTCTTTTACTGCTCTCACAGATAAGAGACTTGTATGTTGCTAAAAGAACAGAGGATATCGGATTCTATGCTGGTTTTGTAGGTTTGCCTTGGGTCATACAATAAAGGTCATTTTCAATAATGTTTTGGTCAAACATTGAAAATATATAAATTGCAAATAACTTTTAATTTGTTAAGTTTAGACATGTGAAAATTATATGATTAGATTTGTCTCGAAAATTACTTTTATAAAATATACATATGTCCTTTTTTTATAAATATTTTTATAGAAAATAGGAGTCAAAGTTGTGTTTTATAGACCGCGTCATTGTCTAAAACGATTTTTATTGTGTGACCAGAGAGAGTACTCTTTTTTTTTTTTGTTTAGCGCACTATTTATTAATGGTGGACATTTTGAGACTGAGCAGTTTCTTATTTCAGGTGCTTCATTTATGTTTGGGAGATGCTTGACTTCAACAGCTTGGGGAATTGCGGCTGACCGTGTTGGAAGGAAACCAGTTATCGTATTTGGCATTTTCTGTGTTAGTAACATTTTGCCTTCACTTTACCCAACCTGCTTTGATTAAAAAAATATTTTGTTTACTCCTTTCTTCATCCTGTTAATATTTGTGTCTCTGATTTAGTTCTTATGATATGTCAAGGTTGTATTTAATACTTTGTTTGGGCTTAGCGTCAGCTATTTGATGGCGATAGCTACACGATTTCTGCTCGGTGCTCTTAATGGTTTACTTGGACCAATAAAGGCATGGCGGATCCGTAAACTCTTTTAATCTCTTTTCTGTTAAATGTGATATAGTTCATGAACTCATGTTTTACTTTTACAGGCTTATGCTGTTGAAGTTTGCCGACCTGAACATGAAGCTCTAGCATTATCACTGGTAGATATAAATGATGTATTATTATTACTATTGTTGATCTATTATTTTGTGACAGACCGTCTCACAGAAGCGATGATTCATCGATCATAAGATTTTATCGGGTGTCACTCGGTGAAACGAAGATTAACAGTACAACTCAAGCACGATAAAATATACTATAAATTGTTGCTTAAGTTCGTAAAACTAAGATTTTTGAAAGCGCGAAAGCGATAACCTGAATTAAAATCTTCTAGAGACTATGCATAAGATGTCATCGAGCTCATACGATGCATCTTCTAGCAGCACACGAGCAGAGCTCCGAATAGACATAGCCACCTTCAAAAATGCTTTTGCCAGTTGGTTCAGAGGAGAGAGAGAGAGATCATCTGCACACAAAACTATAGAGAGCTAAGCCCTGAGCATTCAAATGCTCAGCAAGTCTTACCCGTCGACGTGGTTAACTACAGCCGACTTCAAAGATATGATGAGGCTGACTTACATGGGATATTCATTTGCAAAACCAATGCTAATATAGTGAATTTTTATATTCAAGTTTTAGCGGTAGATTAGGTTCACGAAAGGTAAATTTAGTTTGCTCTATAACTATATCAAACATGATTACCAAGCAATTGCCTATGAACTACGCAAACAATTCATATTATTAATTAAGTTTACGTACTTCATTCGTTCCCAATTAATTGTCATTAGAAATAGGAAAAGGTGTATGTGAAGGAGAGGTTGTGTGGTGCAAAGTGACAAAGGTGTGAGCGCGAAGTGTGTTGGTGAAAATGGCAACTATTTAGGAACAGAAGGAGTACATTATTACTACGACATGACACAACGAACAAACGGTATTCGTTATTGTGAGGGGCAGCATTTATAATCGATTTACACCTGCTGGGAAAAACTCAAAATACACGACACGTACGCGCTTCTCAGAAGCCGCACGTGGCCACCTTTCACAGCAATATCATAGTGTCGACCCGAGGCCTACCGCTCTCAAGCACACGGTCCTCCATGCGATTACCACGCTGGGTACATCTATGGTTAGATTTAAAGCTTTTCTCTACTACCCACCAAAAGAGTGGTAGAGAGACGTTCAACCACTACGGTATTGAGCAACATCAGTTTCTTAGTCTCATGTCCCCAGTATGTATTCGATACTGTTCAAACTTGCTCAACAGGGCCACACTCGAATTGGTCCTTAACCGACACAGACGGGGCTACCACCACGAAGGCTCTGCCTTCTCAAACTCTTCTATACTTTATCTTCGTCCGGTCTTAGGTTTATTCAAGTGTGAGATAAAATCAAACATATAGCTCGCGAGTGAGGTTTCTCATTCACTCGACTTCTACCGTTTATTTAGAACTCATAGCCTAGCTCTACATCGAGTTACCTGTACCAATATATATACTCAATAGGGGTAATTGGCACTATCATGCATCCTAGGGTTTCAAACAACTCTTACAACTTAATGCGCAATGCATTAGCTATATAATACATAGTGATAAAATAAAAATTTCAAAATAGTGTTAATACACCGGGGCTTTCACAGTTAGCTTTCTTTGCCAAAGGAACAGCTCCACGTTCCTCTTTGGATGGGTTGGATCTTAACATGAATGATATGCAAATTAAGGAATTATAGTGGTGTTTAACTTTAAATAAAATTACATGCGATGACAGCTTTTTATTTTCAAAAGACACAATTTTAGTTACAAAAACTTCTTTAAAATGGTTTTTAGAAACATAAAATATAACTTAAGTTGTTCATAAAATCAGAAAGGTCATAAAATAATTTTTGAGAAAATCTCAGAATTTATTGAATTTAAATGCCATGTGAACACAATAAATTATTTCAAAATAATTTCAGATGAAACTAAATACAAAACTTTTCTAAAACATAAACTTTAACTAAAGAAATAGAAAAGTAAAATTTTTAAGATTTATTGACATCAAATAAATTTAATACCATTTAAGCAAGATAAATTATTATAAAAAATTATTTGAATAAAATAAAATAATGGAACTTTTATAAAACAGAATGTTTGAGCAAAGAAACATAAAAGTAAAATTTTCAAGAGTTTACCATGCTAAGGAAGGATGATAATGCATTAATGAAGTATTATATGATATGAAATAATTAAATTAATTTTATGCATAAAATGAGAATGTGTTAGCTTCAGAATATAGTTCTAGGTGAGAGGATCCTAGCAAAATTTATTTTACATTTTTACGAGTTATAATGAAGTTTCTATGATTTTTACAAGTTTAAAAATACTTTCTAGACCATTAAATAAATAATTTCGGAATAAAATCATTCCAGCCTCATGGGAACAGACCACACAGTGGTCCTCAGGGTTGGCGCAAAGGATCCTCGTGTGGACACACGGGATCCGGCCCGTATTAGCAGATGCCACACGGGTGGCTGCACGGTTCTTGCCACACCAGATCTTTGCACTAAAATGATCAGCGCGACGCCGCGACTCGGGAAGGGTGTTGCCGGCCGGAAGTGCGCCGTCGGCGAGCGGCGGCTGATGGAGGTTTTCGGTGACAACGGAAGCTTTGCAGAGACACCGAACTCCAACACGGCCACTTCCTAGAGCTTCAGCGCACCCGTTAGAGTAGCGGCGCGGGTGATGAAGTCATGGGAAGGGGCGGAAACAGGGGCGTCGACGGCGAGGTCGTGGGGTCCGGCCACGGTGGCGAGAAAAGCTCCCAAAGTCCTGCTCGATAGATCACACAACTAGTTGAAAAGCTTGCTTAGGAGGTGCGGGAGCTAATGAGGAGGCTACAAATGAGAAGAATCAACGGGATGCCGTCAGAGCTCACCGGATTTTGGGGAAGAACGGACGATGCTGTCGAGCTTCCAAACATGGGGAAAATTCGAACCCGGCGTGTTCTGCAGGAGAGGTGGCAGGCTGAGGTGGGGGAGAGCTGGAGGGCGCGCTGGCGCAACTCCCCGTTGCGGACCGGAGACGGCTTGGCCGGGCCGTTCCACGGCGGCGAGACAGAGAGGCGACGGTGGTGCTCGCGCAAGAGAGAATGAGAGAGAGAAGCTCGGCCGAGAGGATTACAAGTTCGCACATTGGAGAGAGGGACACGTCAAGGGGCGCGCGGAGGGCATGGCAGCACGTGGTAGCAGGAGGAAGAGAATCAGTGCGACTGACAAGTGGGGCCCACAGCCATTTCTTTTTCTGATTTTTCCTCAATTTTTTGCGTGGCTTGCTGTTTTTGATCCGAAATCCATACTTCCCGTGCTCTAAAAATTTTGAAATTTTGTAGGCTGTTAGAACTTTTCAAAAGGAACAACTTTTATTTTGAGACCACGTTCAAAATCGAAATAAGTAAAATTATATTGAATTTTAAACACAGGCAATCTTTTTGGAGCGAAATAATTTATGTAAAACCTTTAAACCTCAAATAAAATTTTACGAAAACCTCTAAAATTCAAGTTGTTGTAAAAGCTTTCAAGAGAGAAATTTTGTTTCACCATATTTCATTGAAAATTTTGAACTCACATTTTTAAATTCAAACTTAAATGCAAACTAGCTGGAATTGATTTAAATCCTTTTTGAGCTCGGTTTCATGATTTCGAATTTGAACAAAATGACTTCTTATTTAGAAACACGAAGTGTTACAGATTTTGATTTTGTAAATTCACCTTCTTCTCATACTAGGTTAGCACAGCTTGGGGAATAGGCCTGATCATTGGTCATCTAGGAGGCTACCTTGCACTGGTAAATCAGAGAACATTTACTATTTTTAGGCTATTGTTTATCATGTATGCTAAATCTGATTAGTTTAATTGTAGCCTTCAGAAAATTTTCCCAGTGTCTTTTCGCCTGATTCAATCTTCCTAAGGTATGTTTTCACTCAGAAAACTGTATAATACTAGCCTCAAATCTCCATGATCTTACTAGTAAAATACACAGACAAAGGAAGATTTGAAATTGGCAAAAACTAGGCGGTCGTCTCCGTGCGAAATGTTGATTTGGGCTGGCGTAGGTCCCTCCATGCCGTCCAGACCCTTTTTAGATCGGCCCAACCCACTCCCTTTCTTTGCCAGCCCAGAAATTTCTCGTTACTCACCATTACGGCCCACACACGCCGGGCCCAACTTCTCGGCGCCGCCACTTTGCTGTCCCAGAACCCACTACCCAGGCCCAGTCACCTCCACACGGAGAAAAAACCAAATCACATGCCCCGGAGCTCAGGGGCCTCTCCGCCTCGAGCTGGCACGAGGACCCCACCTCTACAATAGTACGGGTAGTCAGGGGGGACCGTTCACACAGGTGAACGAATGGCGTGGAGGCTCCATCGGACCTTCAGGACCCGTGAAAAAAATCCTCCTCAACTCCACGCTGGACCGTAAAAGCGCGAGGAGCTCCATGGAAGAAGACGGGTGTTAGCACCTCCTCGCCCGGTTGGAGAAGGCGAGGTAGAGATGCTCACAGGAAGAGAAAAGAAGAGGTACTTTTTAGATAATGGATAGAAACTCAGCCTCTGTACTCTCAAAAGGATGTACACAGTCAAATCTTACAAAAGAGCACTGTAAGCTCTTACAAACACACACACACCAAATGAAGCACGTGCAAAAACAAACTACAATACTAGGACCTCTAACACAGCTTCAAACACCTAAAATAACAAAAGCTCCAGTGATGGTTGAATGTCACTAGTGGTTGAAATCAGTACTAAACCTCACTTCTGCCACTGCCGACAAACACCGCCACAAAAAGCCAATGTTCTAATGAAAGTCGGCACAAGATGATGCCAATGAACAAGACAGAAGCACCGAAAGACGTCCTAGCCGCCTCACGGTAACGAGCATCACGACGCTGGAATCTTATGTCAATGCCAATAGTCAGAAGCACCATGATAAAGCAACAACAACCCGCCGCATCCAAGAAAATGACAGTAAGCTGTCAGACAGATTTACCACCTCCCATACCTTCAGATTATCAAGCTGAGCCACCCCATCTCAGATCACCACTACATAGCGAAGGTCGAAGGAGGTTGGGGGTCAGACGATTGCTAGAAAACAAAAAGACGCCCAAAAGAAATTGTGGCTTAGCCTCATGGATCTAAGGAAACTGATTATCTTTGTTGAGCCGAATGAAGAAGGATCTCGATGGAATCCAACCGCCCACGCCGTTTGTCGCCGGAAGCGACCCTTTATAGTATAAACTGAATTTTAGAGATTTAGGAACAAGGATCCAGCCCCTAGGACTGTGGATCCGACCTGAAGTCTTGCAACCGAGGCCACACCTGGCACACATTCGCACGGCCGACCCTGTGGCGGCACGACCCGACACTGGAGCTCGAGCTCCTGCAGCTCCTAGGACTGCCGACCAGCGGAGAAACGCTGCTTCTCACCGAAACAGATGGGAGAGAGGTCGAGGGATCCAAGAGGACTCCAGATCCGGCCAAGCTTCAGATCTGACCGGGGGATCACCGGATCCGTCCAAGAGACTTGAATCTGCCGCCCCTCGCTGCCATAGCCTCGACCTTGCGTCCCTAGCCGCTCACCTCGGTGCCTCCTGGCGCATCTCCGCTGCCGACCGCCGCGCGCCACCGACCTGGCGCTCTCGGCCGAGCGCGCTCCTCTGCACCGTCTGCCACGATGCCGCGCGCGCCTCTG
>BCLF01000294.1:13621-28186 GCA_001602275.1 Zoysia japonica
CAAGTTTCACAATCGGCGCACGAACCGCTGCGTTTAATGCACCTACAAGGCCCGTTTTGGAGCCGGTTTTTGAATGTGACCAAAACATGAAATACATACCCAAACTTGGATTTTGGGTGTAATGGTATGGATTGATCACGTTTGATGCGAAAACACAATTTTTATAATCGGAGCACGTACGCGGCCTGTTTTCGCGACGATTTTTGAATGTGACAAAAACATGAGATACATACCCAAACTTTGTTTTTGGGTGTAATAGAGTGGATTGGACATGTTTGACGCGAAAACACAAGTTTCATAATCGGCGCACGAACCGGTGCTTTAAATGGACCTACGGGGCCCGTTTCGCAACGGTTTTTTAAGCTGACCAAACATGATATACATACGCAAACTTGGTTTTTGGGTGTAATGGATTGGATAGGACAAGTTTGGCGCGAAAACACAAGTTTCACAATCGGCGCACGAACCGCTGCGTTTAATGCACCTACCAGGCCCGTTTTGGACCGGTTTTTGAATGTGACCAAAACATGAAATACATACCCAAACTTGGATTTTGGGTGTAATGGTATGGATTGATCACGTTTGATGCGAAAACACAATTTTTACAATAGGCGCAGGAACCAGTGCGTTTAATGCCCCTATGGGGCCTGTTTTGGCGCCGGTGTTTGATGGTGACCAAAACAAGATATACAAACCCAACATTGGTTTTTGGGTCTACTGGAGTGGATTATAAATGTTTGGCGTGAAAACACAAGTTTAATAATCGGAGCAGGTACGCGGCCTGTTTTCGCGACGGTTTTTGAATGTGCCAAAAACATGAGATACATACCCAGACTTTGTTTTTGGGTGTAATAGAGTGGATTGGACATGTTTGACGCGAAAACACAAGTTTCATAATCGGCGCACGAACCGGTGCTTTAAATGGACCTACGGGGCTCGTTTCGCAACGGTTTTTTAAGGTGACCAAACATGATATACATACACAAACATGGTTTTTGGGTGTAATGGATTGGATAGGACAAGTTTGGCGCGAAAACACAAGTTTCACAATCGGCGCACGAACCGCTGCGTTTAATGCACCTACCAGGCCCGTTTTGGACCGGTTTTTGAATGTGACCAAAACATGAAATACATACCCAAACTTGGATTTTGGGTGTAATGGTATGGATTGATCACGTTTGATGCGAAAACACAATTTTTATAATAGGCGCAGGAACCAGTGCGTTTAATGCACCTATGGGGCCCATTTTGGCGCCGGTGTTTGATGGTGACCAAAACAAGATATACAAACCCAACATTGGTTTTTGGGTCTACTGGAGTGGATTATACATGTTTGGCGTGAAAACACAAGTTTAATAATCGGAGCAGGTACGCGGCCTGTTTTCGCGACGGTTTTTGAATGTGCCAAAAACATGAGATACATACCCAGACTTTGTTTTTGGGTGTAATAGAGTGGATTGGACATGTTTGACGCGAAAACACAAGTTTCATAATCGGCGCACGAACCGGTGCTTTAAATGGACCTACGGGGCCCGTTTCGCAACGGTTTTTTAAGGTGACCAAACATGATATACATACGCAAACTTGGTTTTTGGGTGTAATGGAGTGGATTGGACATGTTTGGCGTGAAAACACAAGTTTCATAATCAGAGCACGAACAAGTGCATTTTATGCACCTACGGGCCCTGTTTTCGCGACGGTTTTTTGAAGGTGACCAAAAAATGAGATACATAAACAAACTTGGTTTTTTGGTGTAATGGAGTGGATTGGACTTGTATGGTGCGAAAACAGGTTTTTTAGTTTAATTGAGAGGATTGGATATGTTTGGCGGGAAAACACGAGTATCATAATCGGAGCACGAACCGGTGTATTTAATACATCTACGGGACCCGTTTTCGCTTCGGTTTTTGAATGTGACCAAAACATGATATACAGACCAAAACTTGGTTTTTGGGTGTAATGGAGTGGATTGGACATGTTTGGCCCGAAAACACTAGTTTTATATCCGGTGCAAGAGCCGGTGTGTTTAATGCACCTACGGGGCACGGTTTCGTGCCAGTTTTTAAATGTGACAAAAACATGAGATACATACCCAAACTTTGTAATTGGGTGTAATGGAGAGGATTGAACAAGTTTGGCGAAAAAACACAAGTTTCAGAATCGACGCACGAATCGGTGCCTTTAATGCACCTACAGTGCTCGTTTTCTGACCGGTTTTTGAAGGTCACCAAAACGTGAGATACGTACCCAAACTTGGTTTTGGGTGTAATGGAGTGGATTGGAAATGTTTGGTGCGAAAACACAAGCTTTATAATCGGTGCATATAATGCACCTACGGGGCCCGTTTTCGCGACGGTTATTGAAGGTGACCAAAACATGAGATACATAAACAAACTTGGTTTTTGGGCGTAATGGAGTGGATTCGACATGTTTGGCGTGAAAACACGTGTTTGACAATAAGAGCACGAAAAGGTGCATTTAATGCTCCTACGTTGACTGTTTTCGCGCCGGTTTTTTAAGGTGACAAATACATGAGATACATACCCAAACTTTGTTTTTAGGAGTAATGGAGTGGATTGGACTTGTCCGGCGAGAAAACGCAAGTTTCATAACCGATGCACGAATCGTTTTCAGGCCAGTTTTTGAAGGTGACCAAAACGTGAGATAGATAACCAAACTTGGTTTTTGGGTGTAATGGAGTGGATTGGACATGTTCGGCGCGAAATCACCAGTTTCATAATCGCCGCAGGAACCGGTGCATTTAATGCACCTCTATGGGGTCCGTTTCCACGCCAGTTTTTGAATGTGACAAAAACATGAGATACACACCCAAACTTTCTTATTGGGTGTAATGGAGTGGATTGGACATGTTTGGCGTGAAAACACAATTTTTATTATTGGCGCACGAACCGGGGCATTTAATGCACCTACAGGGCTCGTTTTCGTGCCGGTGTTTGACGGTGACCAAAACATGATATACCCTACCTTGGTTTTTAGGTGTAGTGGAGTGGATTAGACATGTTTGGCGCGAAAACACAAGTCTACAATCGGAGCACGAACAGGGGCATTTAATGCACCTACGGGGCCCGTTTTCACGACGGTTTTTGAAGGTGAGCAAAACATGAGATACATAAACAAACTTGGTTTTTGGGCGTAATGGAGTGGATTCGACATGTTTTGCATGAAAACACAAGCTTGACAATAGGAGCACGAACAGGTGCATTTAATGCACCTACGTTGCCTGTTTTCGCGCCGGTTTTTTAAGGTGACAAAAACATGAGATACATATCCATACTTTGGTTTTAGGAGTAATGGAGTGGATTGGACATGTTTGGCGAGAAAACACAAGTTTCATAACCGATACACGCATCGGTGCCTTTAATGCACCTACAGTGCTCGTTTTCAGGCCAGTTTCTGAAGGTGACCAAAACGTGAGATAGATAACCAAACATGGTTTTTGGGTGTAACGGAGTGGATTGGACATGTTCGGCGCGAAATCACCAGTTTCATAATCGCCGCAAGAACCGGTGCATTTAATGCACCTCTATGGGGTCCGTTTCCAAGCCAGTTTTTGAATGTGACAAAAACATGAGATACACACCCAAACTTTCTTATTGGGTGTAACGGAGTGGGTCGGACATTTTTGGCGGCAAAACACAATTTTTATTATGGGCGCACGAACCGGGGCATTTAATGCACCTACAGGGCTTGTTTTCGCGCCGGTGTTTGACGGTGACCAAAACATGATATACATACCCTACCTTGGTTTTTGGGTATAGTGGAGTGGATTAGACATGTTTGGCGCGAAAACACAAGTCTACATTCGGAGCACGAACAGGTGCATTTAATGCACCTACGGGGCCCGTTTTCACGACGCTTTTTGAAGGTGACCAAAATATGAGATACATAAACAAAATTGGTTTTTCGGCGTAATGGAGTGGATTCGACATGTTTGGCGTGAAAACACGAGTTTGACAAAAAGTGCACGAAAAGGTGCATTTAATGCACCTACGTTGCCTGTTTTCGCGTCGGTTTTTTAAGGCGACAAAAACATGAGATACATACCCAAACTTTGTTTTTTGGAGTAATGGAGTGGATTGGACATGTTTGACGAGAAAACACAAGTTTCAGAACCGATGCACGAATCGGTGCCTTTAATGCACCTACAGGGCTCGTTTTCGCGCCGGTGTTTGACGGTGACCAAAACAGGATATAATTACCCTACCTTGGTTTTTGGGTCTAGTGGACTGGATTAGACATGTTTGGCGCGAAAACACAAGTCTACAATCGGAGCACGAACAGGTGCATTTAATGCACCTACGGGGCACGTTTTCACGACGGTTTTTGATGGTGACCAAAACATGAGATACATAAACAAACTTGGTTTTTGGGCGTAATGGAGTGGATTCGACATGTTTGGCGTGAAAACACGAGTTTGACAATAAGAGCACGAAAAGGTGCCTTTAATGCACCTACGTTCCCTGTTTTCGCGTCGGTTTTTTAAGGTGACAAAAACATGAGATACATACCCAAACTTTTTTTTAGGAGTAATGGAGTGGATTGGACATGTTTGCCGAGAAAACGCAAGTTTCATAGCCGATGCACGAATCGGTGCCTTTAATGCACCTGCAGTGCTCGATTTCAGGCCGATTTTTGAAGGTGACCAAATCGTGATATAGATACCCAAACTTGGTTTTTGGGTGTAATGGAGTGGATTGGACATTTCAGCGCGAAATCACCAGTTTCATAATCGCCGCAGGAACCGGTGCATTTAATGCACCTCTATAGGGTCCGTTTCCACGCCGGTTTTTGAAAGTGACAAAAACATGAGATACACACCCCAACTTTGTTATTGGGTGTACTGGAGTGGATTGGACATGCTCGGCGCGAAAACACAATTTTTATTATAGGCGCACGAACCGGGGCATTTAATGCACCTACGGGGCTTGTTTTCGCGCCGGTGTTTGACGGTGACCAAAACATGATATACATACCCTAGCTTGGTTTTTGGGTATAGTGGAGTGGATTCGACTTGTTTGGCGCGAAAAGACAAGTCTACAATCGAGCACGAACAGTTGCATTTAATGCACCTACAGGGCCCGTTTTCACGACAGTTTTTGAAGTTGACCAAAACATGAGATACATAAACAAACTTGGTTTTTGGGCGTAATGTTCGACATGTTTTGCCTGAAAACACAAGTTTGACAATAAGTGCACGAAAAGGTGCATTTAATGCACCTACGTTGCCTGTATTCGCGCCGGTTTTTTAAGGTGACAAAAACATGAGATACATACCCAAACTTTATTTTTAGGAGTAATGGAGTGGATTGGACATGTTTGGCGAGAAAACGCAAGTTTCAAAGCCGATGCACGAATCGGTGCCTTTAATGCACCTGCAGTGCTCGATTTCAGGCCGGTTTTTGAAGGTGACCAAACCATGAGATAGATAACCAAACTTGGTTTTTGGGAGTAATGGAGTGGATTGGACATTTCGGCGCGAAATCACCAGTTTCATAATCGCCGCAGGAACCGGTGCATTTAATGCCCCTCTATGGGGTCCCTTTCCACGCCGATTTCTGAAACTGACAAAAACATGAGATACACACCCAAACTTTGTTATTGGGTGTACTGGAGTGGATTGGACATGCTCGGCGCGAAAACACAATTTTTATTATAGGCGCACGAACCGGGGCATTTAATGCACCTACGGGGCTCGTTTTCGTGCCTGTGTTTGACGGTGACCAAAACATGATATACATACCCCAGCTTGGTTTTTGGGTATAGTGGAGTGGATTAGACATGTTTGGCGCGAAAACACAAGTCTACAATCGGAGCACGTACAGGTGCATTTAATGCACCTACGGGGTCCGTTTTCACGACGGTTTTTGAAGGTGACAAAAACATGAGATACATAAACAAACTTGGTTTTTGGGCGTACTGGAGTGGATTCGATGTGCTTGGCGTGAAAACACAAGTTTGACAGTAAGAGCACGAAAAGGTGCATTTAATGCACCTACGTTGCCTGTTTTCGCGCGGTTTTTAGGTGACAAAAACATGAGATATATACCCAAACTTTGTTTTTAGGAGTAATGGAGTGGATTGGACATGTTTGGCGAGAAAACGCAAGTTTCATAACCGATGCACGAATCGGTGCCTTTAATGCACCTGCAGTGCTCGTTTTCAGGCCGGTTTTTGAAGGTGACTAAAACGTGAGATAGAGACCCAAACTTGGTTTTTGGGTGTAATGGAGTGGATTGGACATTTCGGCGTGAAATCATCAGTTTCATAATCACCGCGGAACCGGTGCATTTAATGCACCTCTATGGGGTCCGTTTCCACGCCGGTTTTTGAATGTGACAAAAACATGAGATACACACCCAAACTTGGTTTTTGGGTGTAATGGAGTGGATTGGACATGTTTGGCATTGAAACACAAGTTTCATAATCGGCGCACCAACCGGTGCATTTAAAGCACCAACGAGGCCCGTTTTCGCAACGGTTTTTTAAGGTGAGAAAATATGATATACACACCCAAACATAGTTTTTGGGTGTAATGGAGTGGACTGGACATGTCTGGTCGTAAAACACAGGCCTTATAATTGGCGCACTTATCGGTGCATATAATGCACCTACGATGCCCGTTTTCGCAACGGTTTTTGAAGGTGATTAAAACATGACATACATACCCAAACTTGGTTTTTGGGTGTATTGATACGGATTGACCATGTTTGGAGTGAAAACACAATTTTTACAATAGGTGCATGAACCAGTGCATTTAATGCACCTACGAGGCCCGTTTTCGCGCCGGAGTTTGATAGCGACCAAAACATGATAGACATACCCAACCTTGGTTTTTGGGCTAATGGAGTGGATTGGACATGTTCGGCGCGAAATCACCAGTTTCATAATCGCCGACAGGAACCGGTGCATTTAATGCACCTCTATGTGGTCCGTTTCCACGCCGGTTTTTGAATGTGTCAAAAACATGAGATACACACCTAAACTTTTTTATTGGGTGTAATGGAGTGGATTGGACATGTTTGGCGTGAAAACAAAATTTTTATTATAGGCGCATGAACCGGGGCATTTAATGCACCTACGGGGCTCGTCTTCGCGTTGGCGTTTGACGGTGACCAAAACATGATATACGTACCCAACCTTGGATTTCGAAGCCGACCAAAACGTGAGATACATCAAGAAACTAGGTTTTTGGGTGCAATCGAGTGGATTAGACAAGTTTGGCGTGAAAACACAAGTTAACAATCGGAGCACGAACAGGTGCATTTAATGCACCTACGGTGCCCGTTTTCGCGACGGTATTTAAAGGTGACCAAAACATGATATACATACCCAAACTTGGTGTTTGGGTTTAATGGAGTGGATAGAATATGTTTGGCGCGAAAACACAAGTTTACAATCTGAGCACGAACAGGTGCATTTTATGCACCTACGGGGCCTGTTTTCGCGACAGTTTTTGAAGGTGACCAAAACGTGAGATACATAAACAAACTTGGTTTTTGGGTGTAATGGAGTGGATTGGACTTGTACGGTGCGAAAACAGGTTTTTTAGTTTAATTGAGTGGATTGGATATGTTTGGCAGGAAAACACCAGTATTATAATCGGCGCACGAACCGGTGCATTTAATGCACCTACGGGGCCCGTTTTCGCTTCGGTTTTTGAATGTGACCAAAACATGATATACAGACCGAAACTTGGTTTTTGGGTGTAATGGAGTGGATTGGACATGTTTGGCCTGAAAACACGAGTTTTATAACCGATGCAAGAGCTGGTGAGTTTAATGCACCTACGGGGCACGGTTTCGTGCCAGTTTTTGAATGTGACAAAAACATGAGATACATACCCAAACTTTGTAATTGGGTGTAATGGAGAGGGTTGGACATGTTTGGCGTAAAAACACAAATTCATAATCGACGCACGAATCGGTGCCTTTAATGCACCTACAGTGCTCGTTTTCTGGCCGGTTTTTGAAGGTCACCAAAACGTGAGATACATACCCAAACTTGGTTTTTGGGTGTAATGGAGTGGATTGGACATGTTTGATGCGAAAGCACAAGCTTTATGATCGATGCATATAATGCACCTACGGGGCCCGTTTTCGCGACGGTTTTTGAAGGTGACCAAAGCATGACATACATTCCATTTGGTTTTCGGGTGTAATAGAGTGCATTGGATTTGTTCGGCGCAAAATCACCAGTTTCATAATCGCCGCTGGAACCGGTGCATTTAATGCACCTCCACGGGGTCTGTTTCCACCCCGGTTTTTGAATGGGACAGAAACAAGAGATACACACCCAAACATTGTTAATAGGTGTAATGGAGTGGATTGGACATGTTTGGCGCGAAAAAACAATTTTTATTATAGGCGCATGAACCGGGGAATTTAATGCACTTACGGGGCTCGTTTTCACGCCGGTGTTTGACGGTGACCAAAACATGATATACATACCCAACCTTGGTTTTGGTATAGTGGAGTGGATTAGACATGTTTGACGCGAAAACACAAGTCTATAATCGGAGCACGAACAGGTGCATTTAATGCAACTACAGGGCCCGTTTTCGCGTCGGTTTTTGAATGTGACCAAACATGATATACATACCCAAACTTTGTTTTCGAGTGTAACGGTATGGATTGGTCATGTTTGGCGCGAAAACACAAGTTTTATAACCGGTGCAGGGACCGGTGCATTTAATGCACCTACGGGGCCCGTTTTCGCGTCCGTTTCTGAATGGGACCAAAACATGAGATACATTCCTAAACTTGGTGTTTGGGTGTAATGGAGTGGATTGGATATGTTTGGTGCGAAACCACAAAGTTTATAATCGGTGCATATAATGCACCTACGGGGCCCATTTTCGTGACGGTTTTTGAAGGTGACAAAAACATGACATACATACCCAAAATTTGTTTTTAGGTGTAATATAGTGGATTGGACACGTTTGGCGTGAAAACACAGGTTTCATAATCGGCGCACGAACCGGTGCATTTAATGCACCTACAGAGCAAGTTTTCGCGTCGGTATCTGAATGTGACCAAAACATGAGATACATTCCCAAACTAGGTGTTTGGGTGTAATCGAGTGGATTGGACATGTTTGGACTGAAAACACAAGTTTTATAATCGGAGCAAGAACCGGTGCATTTAATGCACCTACGGGGCACGGTTTCGTGCCGGTTTTTTAAGGTGACCAAAACATGCGATACATAATCAAACTTGGTTTTTGCGTGTAATGTAGTGGATTGGACATGTTTGGCGCGAAAACACAAGTTTCAAAACTGATGCACGAATCGGTGCCTTTAATGCACCTACAGTGCTCGTTTTTAGGCCGGTTTTTTAAGGTGACCAAGATGTGAGTTACATACCCAAACTTGGTTTTTGGGTGTAATGGAGTGGATTGGACTTGTTTGGCGTTGAAACACAAGTTTCATAATCGACGCACGAACCGGTGCATTTAAAGCACCTACGAAGCCCGTTTTCGCAACGGTTTTTTAAGGTGAGAAAATATGATATACATACCAAACTTAGTTTTTGGGTGTAATGGAGGGGATTGGACATGTTTAGTCGCAAAACACAGGCCTTATAATTGGCACACTTATTGGTGCATATAATGCACCTACGGGGCCCGTTTTCGCGAAGGTTTTTGAAGGTGATAAAAACATGACATACATACCCAAACTTTGTTTTTTGGGTGTAATGATACGGATTGGTCATGTTTGGCGCGAAAACACAATTTTTACAATAGGCGCATAAACCAGTGCATTTAATGCACCTACGGGGCCCGTTTTCGCGCCGGAGTTTGATAGTGACCAAAACATGATATACATACCCAACCTTAGGTTTTGGGCTAATGGAGTGAATTGGACATGTTTAACGTGAAAATACGAGTTTCATAACCGGTGCGCGAACCGGTGCATTTAAGGCACCTACAGGGCTCGTTTTCCCGTCGGTTTTCGTAGGCGACCAAAACATGAGATACATAAACAAACTTGTTTTTGGGTGCAATCGAGTGGATTAGACAAGTTTGGCGTGAAAACACAAGTTAACAATCGGAGAACGAACAGGTACATTTAATACACCTACGGGGCCCATTTTCGCGACGGTTTTTGAAGGTGACCAAAACATGATATACATACCCAAACTTGGTTTTTGGGTTTAATGGAGTGGATTGGACATGTTTGGCGCGAAAACGTAAGTTTACAATCGGAGCGCGAACAGGTGCATTTTATGCACCTACGGGGCCCGTTTTCGCGACGGTTTTTGAAGGTGACCAAAACGTGAGATACATAAACAAACTTGGTTTTTGGGTGTAATAGAGTGGATTGGACATGTATGGCACGAAAACAGGTTTTTTAGTTTAATTGAGTGGATTGGATATGTTTGGCGTGAAAACACCAGTATCATAATCGGCGCACGAACCGGTGCATTTAATGCACCTATGGGGCCCGTTTTCGCTTCGGTTTTTGAATGTGACCAAAACATGATATACATTCCGAAACTTTGTTTTTGGGTGTAATGGTCGGATTGGACATGTTTGGCGTACAAACACAAGTTTCATAATCGACACACGAATCGGTGCCTTTAATGCACATACAGTCCTCGTTTTCCGACCGATTTTTGAAGGTGACCAAAATGTGAGATAGGTACCCAAACTTGGTTTTTGGGTGTAATGGAGTGGATTGGGCATGTTCGGCGCGAAATCACCAGTTTCATAATCGTCCGCAGGAACCGGTGTATTTTATGCACCTCTTTGGGGTCCGTTTCCGCGCCGGTTTTTCAATGTGACAAAAACATGAGATACAACCCAAACTCTGTTATTGGGTGTAATGTAGTGGATTGGACATGTTTGGCGTGAAAACACAAGTTTCATAATCGGCGCACGAACCGGAGCATTTAATGCACCTGCGGGTCTCGTTTTCGCGTCAATTTGTGAATGTGACCAAAACATGAGATACATACCCAAACTTTGTTTTTCAGAGTAATAGAGTGGATTGGACATGTTTGGCGCGAAAACACAAGTTTCACAACCGATGCACGAACGGGTGCATTTAATAAACGTACAGTGCTCGTTTTCAGGCTTGTTTTTGAAGGTGACCAAAACGTGAGATACATACCCAAACTTGGTTTTTGGGTGTAATGCAGTGGATTGGACATGTTCGGCGCGAAATCACCAGTTTCATCATCGCCGCAGGAACTGATGCATTTAATACACCTCTGTGAGGTCCATTTTCACGCCGGTTTTTTAATGTGACAAAAACATGAGATACATACCCAAACTTTTTTATTGGGTGTAATGGAGTAGATTGGACATGTTTGACGTGAAAACACAAGTTTCATAATCGACGCACGAACTGGTGCATTTAATGCACCTACGGGGCTCGTTTTCGCGACGGATTTTGAATGTGACCAAAACATGAAATACATACCCAAACATGGTTTTTGGGTATAATGGAGTGGATTAGATATGTTTAGCGCGAAAACACAAGTTTCATAATCGGCGCACGAACCGGTGCATTTAATGCACGTACGGGGCTCGTTTTCGCGACAGTTATTGATGGTGACCAAAACATGGAAGACATACCCGAACTTAATTTTTGGGTGTAATGGAGTGTATTAGACACGTTTGGCGCGAAAACTCAAGTTTCATAATCGATGCACGAACCGGTGCATTTAATGCACCTACAGTTCTTGTTTTCGCGACGGTTTTTGAAGGTGACCAAAACATGAGATACAAAAACAAACTTAGTTTTTGAGCGTAATGGAGTGGATAAGACATGTTTGGCGCGAAAACACAAGTTTAATAATCGGAGCACGAACAGGTGTATTTAAAGCACGGACGCGACCAGTTTTACCGCCAGTTTTTGAAGGTGCCCAAAACATGAGATACATAAACAAACCTTATTTTTAGGTGTAATGCAGTGGATTGGACAAGTTTGGTGAAAAAACAAAAGCTTACAATCCGAGCACGAATAGGAGCATTTCATGGACCTACGGGGCCCGTTTTCGCGACAGTTTTTTATGGTGACCAAACATGACATACTTATCCAAACTTGATTTTTGGGTGTAATGGAGTGGATTGGACATGTTTGGTGCAAAAACACAAGCTTTATAATTGGCGCACTTATCGGTGTATATAATGCACCTACGGGGCCCGTTTTCGCAGCCGTTTTTGAAGGTGACCAAAACATGACATTCATACCCTAATTTGGTTTTCGGGTGTAATAGAGTGGATTGGACATGTTCGGCGCGAAATCACCAGTTTCATAATCGCCGTAGGAACCGGTGCATTTAATGCACCTCCATGGGGTCTGTTTCCACGCCGGTTTTTGAATGTGACAAAAACATGAGATACACACCCAAACATTGTTATTGGGTGTAATGGAGTGGATTGGACATGTTTGGCGCGAAAAAACAATTTTTTTATAGGCACATGAACCGGGCATTTTATGCACCTACGGGGCTTGTTTTCGCGCCGGTGTTTGATGGTGACCAAAACATGATATACATACCCAACCTTGGTTTTTGGGTGTAACAGAGTGGATTAGACATGTTTGGTGCGAAATCACCGATGTCCTAATCGCCGCGAGAACCGGTGCATTTAATGCACCTCTACGGGGTCCGTTTTCGCGCCGGTTTTTGAATGTGACCAAAACATGAGATAGATACCCAATCTTGGTTTTTAGGTGTAATGGAGTGGATTCGACATGTTTGACGTGAAAACGAAAGTTTCATAATTGGCGCACAAACTGGTGCATTTAATGCATCTAGGTGCACATTTTCGCGCCGTTTTTGAAGGCGACCAAAACATAGATACATACCCAAACTTTGTTTTTGGGTGTAATGTAGTGGATTGGACATGTTTGGTGGGAAAACACAAGTTTCATAATCGGCGCACGAACCGGTGCATTTAATGCTCCTCTACGGGGTCCGTTTTTGCGCCGACTTTTGAATCTGACCAAACAATGAGATACAGACCAAAACTTGGTTTTTGGGTGTAATGGAGTGGATGAGACATTTTTGCCGCGAAAACATAAGTTTTATAACCCACACATGAACCGGTGCAATGAATGCACCTACAGGTCCCGTTTTCGCGTTGGTTTTTGAGTGTGACCAAAACATGAGATACATACCCAAACTTGGTTTTTGGCTGTAATGGAGTGGATTGGACATGTTTGGCGTCAAAACAATAGTTTTATAATCGGCGCAGGAAGCGGTGCATTTAATGTATCTAGGTGCACATTTTCGCGCCATTTTTGAAGGTGACCAAAACATAGATACATACCCAAACTTTGTTTTTGGGTGTAATGTAGTGGATTGGACTTGTTTGGCGCGAAAAGACAAGTTCTATAACCGGCGCAGGAACCGATCCATTTAATGCTCCTACAGAACCCGTTTTCATGCTAGTTTTTGAATGTGACAAAAACATGAGATACATATCCAAACTTTGTTTTTGGGTGCAACGGAGTGGATTGGACATGTTTGGTGTGAAAACAAAAAGTTTCATAATCGACGCACGAAGCGGTGCATTTGATGAACCTACATTGCTAGTTTTCGCAACGGCTTTAGAAGGTGACCAAAACATGATATACATACCCAAACATGGTTTTTGAGTGTAATGGAGTGGGTTGGACATCTTTGGCGTAAAAACACAAGTTTCAAAATCGGCGGACGAACCGGTGCTTTTAATGCACCTACGGGGCCTGTTTTCGCGTCGGTTATTGAATGTGACAAAAACATGAGATGCAGACCCAAACTTTGTTTTTGGGTGTAATGGAGTCGATTGGACATGTTTGACGTGCAAACACATGTTTCATTATCGGTGCACGAACCGGCGCATTTAATGCACCTGTAGGGCCCGTTTTCGCGCCGGTTTTTGAATGTGACCAAAACATGAGACACATACCCAAACTTGGTTTTTGGGTGTAATGGAGTGCATTGGACATGTTTGGCGCGAAAACACTAGTTTAATAATCGGCGCATGAACTGCTGCATTTAATGCACCTAGGGTAAAGTTTTCGCGCCGGTATTTCAAGGTGGCCAAAACATGAGATACATACCCAAACTTTGTTTTTGGATGTAATATAGTGGATTGGGCTTGTTAGGCGCGAAAAGACAAGTTTCATAATCGACGCACGAACTGTACATTTACTGCACCTACGGGGCTAATTTTCGCGACGGTTAGTTATGGTGACCAAAACATGATATACATACCCACACTCGGTTTTTTGGTGGAACGGAGTGGATTGTACATGTTTGGCGCGAAATCACCGGTGTCCTAATCGCCGCTGGAACCGGTGCATTTAATGCACCTCCACGGGGTTCGTTTTCGCGCCGACTTTTAAATCTGACCAAAAAATGAGATAGATACCCAAACTTGGTTTTAATAATCAGCGCCGAAACCGGTGCATTTAATGCGTCTAGGGGCACATTTTCGTGCCGTTTTTTGAAGGTGACTGGTATGGCAGGGGCTGATCTCGATCTTTCGATGAGAGGAGGATAGCTTCGATTTGGGGTGGATTCGACGTTGGCTGTCCGACTACAACAACCA
>BCLF01000295.1:0-21282 GCA_001602275.1 Zoysia japonica
TCTATTTTTATGGCAGATCAAGTAAGAAGAGTCTCATCTTTTGTGTTCTAGATTTTGGCATTTGGTAAAAAGTAAACTATTCTATAATTTCTATTTTACATTCCGGTATGTGCAATGTATTATGATAGCTTTCTAGCATGCATTACAATGAATGAGTCATGAGCTTATTGATGCTAAATACACTACTGTTGTCATTTTTGAACATATCAAGCAAATTTATGTTGTATTATCTAATACTCAGCTGTAGGGTATTTTGCCACGCTATCTTTCTAGTGCCTACCGATGCCTCTGCTGAGATCAGGATCACCTGCCTTCGCCCTTTGAAGTTACACCGTGACTTCAGCCTGTATCCACCATTGAAGCAATCCGATGGCTCACAATTCATATGGCGTCATTTATCATCTGAGAGAAACAAGTTTCAGACTTTATTTGGCCCAGTAACGATCTGAAGGTTCTTTCCGCTCCAAAAAAAAAAAAAACAACAACAACGTGAAGGCTCGCAGAAATTATAGAATAGAGAGAAATCAATTCCTCCCATAAATCAGCCGCCCTTCATCTAAATAAACTTTACATTTAGTTCGTATCATTTAATTTTGATTAGTAATTTACATGATTTTTAAGCTTCGTAGATTCACCGTGTGGATTTTGGAAAGATGGAAGAAAAGATGAACTTTTGAAGGGAGTACTGGGATCGGTCCACTCCTCTTGCGCCGATGGATTGCGTAAACGTGAATGAAGCCTGATGGCACGGTGGTGACTTCAATATGTGACGTAGATTCTGATCCGTGCCTAGTGCCTACCGATATCTCTGCAGGTGTAATAAGGGGCTGTTTGGGCGGGCTCACGCACACCGTAGCTACGGTGCATAAGTTGAAAAAAGCTTTTGAAACGTGATTTATTGGTCTGAAATAAAATAAATCAATAAAAAAAACTCTGTCAAACACACCTTAAATTAACACACCATTCTCTTTTCGAGCTGCAAAGGCAAGCAAGCAAGACTTGCGTTATTTCTTTCCCCGTGAACTGCAGAGCCAAGCAAATCTGTCGGATAATAGCTGAGACGGCCCCGACGGTGAGTGCGACGACCCCGACAGCGAGCACAACAACACCAATGACGGTGAGCTGTAGCAGGGCTGCTTCCATTAATGCGAGCGACAGCTGTGGCATACATGGCCCGAGCTCGATGAGGCCATGGCACGCGTCGCCGGAGCACTATGCGGCAATCTCAGAGCTCGACGGTGTTGTGGCGCACGTCGCCGGAGCTCGACAAGGCCGTGGCGTGCGTCGCCAGAGCTCGACGAGATGAGGCCATGATGCGCGTCACTAGAGCTCGACGAGGTAGTCCTGAAGCTTGACCAGATGGCGGCACGTGGCTATGGATCTCGGCGAGGAGCGGTGGCGCACTTGGCCTGTCGTGAGCTTGATGAGGAGCTGCCTGGCTACGGATCTGAGTCAGCCATGGGATACCGAGAATAAGAGTGCCTGCCTCAGCGACTTATTGCTGCGCTGTGCTGCTGCTGTTTACAGCCAACAACAGTATGGTTGCTACTGTTCGCAGTTAGTATGGAACACAAAAAATTAATGAAAATAAGAGTCTTTACACAGTGATAGTTTAACAAATCACCAACGATTACATCAGAGAATTTCTAACAAATTTGAGGCACAACCTTACACACACAAATAAACTGGCACTCATTTCAAGACATATAGACCAGCTGCAATACAATCATGAATAGTATTGATATCATCACTAGCTATTGCTGCTAATCACTCTTGTTCTGTACCAATTGGCGCATCCAATTGTTGAAGGTATGCGTTGTCCATCGCAAAATTATGGAGCACAAAACATGTGACAATAATCTTTGATTACTTCTCTGTTGAATATAATGGAATCCCTTTAAGAATCTGCCACTTATTTTTTAAAACCTCAAATGATCTTTCCACAACATAGTGCAAAGAAAAATTGTAGTAGTTGAAAAGCTTAAAAACATTTTCTGGTCCTTTTTCCTCAAATTCGCTCAAATGATATCTATTTTTGCGATATGGGGGCCATATATCCCTCACGTAGAGGGTAACCAGAATCCACCAAATAATACTTACCTACAAAACAAAACTATATTTTTTTTATATTAATTGTATTTGTAACAACACATGAACAGATGTGGTTCATTTCAGTTAACATACCTGGGTTGGGTGAGGAAAATGGTTTGAGTTGTTAAATACATCTATGAATACTGTCATATCATGAGCAGAACCTCTTTTATCTGTTGTCACATGTAATTCTCATATCCATCTCACACATAGCCAGGACATTCTTGCTGGTAAACCCTTTTCTATTAATAAAATTATCATGTGCAGGCTCGGAGATGATGACTAGAATATGGTTCCATCTATAGCTTCTATGCACCCATCAAAGTAAGGTGAGAATCGGTGAAGTTTAGAATGTATAAATCTGAAACTGCAATATCTAGACTTAATAATCTTACATCCAAAAGATACCATAGCCTCTAGCACCTCTCCAAACTTCCTACTCACAGTATCCATTGACCTACCAAATCGTTCAAACATTTGTCTTTGACTTTGGCTTCAATTGATTCATATTGACTTGTTCATTTCAACCCATGGTTTGTAACTACTATGGTATGCAAGTGGTGGAATGCACTGGGAAGAAGACGAAAGTTTAAGTAGCACTTCGTGCTATTAGGGAGATTATTACAGTAGCTACTTACTGACGCGCCCGGTCAACTCTTGTACAGGGAGCGGAGCATCTTGACTTGTAAATATGAATTTAAAAGATGCAAATGATGCTAATACACCAGTGGTTGCACCTACATCCCACCAGACAGAGGAGTCGTCATCAAGATGGGCTACCGTTGAACTTGTGTTGCCTGAAGTTTCAGAACTCGACATTCTGCTAGCAAAGAAATGTCGCTGGATTAAAAAAAAAACTACAGTAGTATACACAAACTATTACATTTCAGCACATAATATTTTAAAAAGAGTTTAAGTAAAACACTCATGAAACTAAACTCCAGATACATACACGCAAATTTATATAAAGTATTTAGGAACACATAGTTTATGACAATACAAACATAAGCTAGTTGCCATACCAGTTGGCAGCGCTGACAACACTGCATTGACACGCACAAAATATTTGTAACCACACAAGAGAAGCATGTCCATATAACTTCTTTCTAGCATTTTTCCCATGTCCATCGAAGCCATGCAATATGATGCTCTAGGGTACATAATGTCTGAAATGATGCGCAACGTGCTGCTTATCTA
Source organism: Zoysia japonica (assembly GCA_001602275.1). Lineage (NCBI taxonomy): Eukaryota > Viridiplantae > Streptophyta > Magnoliopsida > Poales > Poaceae > Zoysia > Zoysia japonica. The sequence goes on from BCLF01000295.1 coordinate 3,289, forward strand.
AACAACTCAGTAGCTATGAAAAATAGCTCAAACCCTTGATTCGCACCATCAGCTTCAACAACCTGTAGCAGTTGTTTAATTTCATCCTGTTGTCGCCTCATAGCACTACTTTCATTCCTACTCCTTTCTAGCATGCTCTCTGATATGTGTTCTACATAATACTCCATACTCTTAGTCCTCTTAGGTGGCGGACTGTCAACCACCTGATCTTTTGAAAGCTTGCATGATGCACGACCAACACTGGAACGACCGGCATTGTCATATGATGTTGAAGCATGGTTATCGTCACTCCCAGCACTAGGCGTTCGGTCTCCAATACCACCAACAAAGTTACATATTATCATCTTTAGTGTCCATACTTCCGAATAGAATAGTTAGTTCTTGCTCATGCAAAAGCGGTTTCCTCCCAAATGTTTCAGCTAGCTTGTCCTCCTACAGGGAACGAATATGTAAGATGTTAGATTTATGAGCACTACTGTCCTCTTATGCAATTATGGAGAATAAAAAGGTAAACTCATTACCGCAACTCGGTCATCTCACCAGGCATCATCCATTGTTATGGTCCCATTTGTATTGTTCGAGCCACCTCCACTTGCATTCTTTAGTTTCCTCCATACCTTAAAGAGCCTCTTGAGATTGTTAAATTTATTCTGCAGTTGTTTGCTATCGTAGCACCTTGCTGTTTGTTCACGAAAATTATGGTACAAGTTTTTCCATCATGTTTTTGGTAAGCCACTTTTTATAATTGTAGTTCAGCTTCTCCTTCTCAGCAATGCATAGGTCAAAGAAAATCTTTGTAAGATCATTGTCCCAATCTGCGCATCGAGCAGCCATCTGTGTGCAGATATAAGTATAGGACACAATGTACAAATTAGACTTCTACTTTTTTCACATGAAAAAAACTATGACGCCGCTACATCCTACTAGCAGTGTAAGACAATATGGATTTTCCTACGAAACAACATGCCGGGCGATGGTATATCCTATAAGAAACTGTTAAATAATCAAGCATAGACTGTACCCTGAACATGGAAATGGAAGCCTCCTCAAGTAGCTTGTGGCTTTGTCACAGCCCGTATGATGTAATCCACTGTGAGAGCAGAAGATGAGCAGGCCCTTGAACGGATCCCTTGAGCACTCCTGCTAGACAAGAGAAATTCAAAAGGGGAAATGAACTCAGCAACAAATCATCACGAATGACGGTTCTAAACCCTGGAGACCAGAAGCCCCAAAAATTCCCCTGTCCCAACCAAACGAGTTGGACGGATCCAAGATCCACAAGAACTAAAACCAACCCTATGAAGGAAGAAAGGGCACAGTCCTAGGGAAAGGAGGTCATCCAAGAACTTTGAGCCATAGAGAGAAGACGCAAGAGTAGCAGCACTTGGATCTGGAAAGCAAAAATCACCGAAGCACCTGACGGGGAGGGAATGAGCTACTCGAAGGCAGTTGTCGTGCCCTCACCCATGGAAGAATGGTATGTGACCTCACGCAAGAAGGGATAAGGTTTAGCATTTTGACTATTTTTTTAATGATTTCTCAAAACGGCTGTAGCCGAAGGGTTGTGGCTGTCGCAGCATAGCTTTCATCAAAGATATATCGAGAATGAGGGTTAAATTAATAGATTTATAAAATTTAATTTCGCTACAAATTTATACTATAAAACTCGACCACAACAAAAACAACCTAAGCAATTCTAATAGACCAAAACACTTAATAATACTAGTAGAAAAAAAACGATAAACAAAATACTAGCACGATAGTCATTAAAAGAAATCGTAAAGCAACCTATAACTCTACTCAAAGAGTATGAAATGCGAAAAGTTGAGAGAGTTAAGAGAATACTCAACGATTTTTTGTGAAGTCTCGAAAAATTGGCGCTTTCCCCTAATCTTCATTGGAGGACTCCCATCTGAGTACATGTCCTTCCCCGTCATTCCTAAAATAGTGTTCTCTAGGATGCGCTTTATCCCTAGAGTGAAGACACCGGTGACCCGCCTGTCACACACAGTACCCAAGCGCTAGAGCAAGCCTCTAAGGCTTTGGCGCTCACTCTTAGTGTCTCTTTCGAATAGGAGACCTGAAACAGCGCACAAACTTAGCGTCGTGTATCACAATCTTTTCAAAAGCTTGAATACGACTCTTAACCGGTCTAGGCTGGCAAGATCAAGAGTAATAGATAAAGATCACTCTTCTCAAGTCCTACAAACTCTAAAAATGTATGAATGCTCTCTATCACTTTCCTATTAGCACTAAAGATCTCTAATCTTATCTTTTTGATGGTATCCTTTGGGCTCTCATAAGTTTGCTCCAGCAATTCAGACCTCAGGCACACGGCAAAATGTCTCGCTTCATGGTTTAAATAAGCTCAAACCCAGAAACGACATTTGAAACACGATGTCATAAAGCTGTCTGCTTTATCCAATCATCGGACTGTTCGGTGACTGCTCTCACCGGACTGTCCAGTGACTTGTCTTCTCGCAGACCAGAGAAACACCCTCTCTAAAATTCATTCCATGTGATATTGGACTGTCCGGTGCATACCTTCACTGGACTGTCTAGTAACCTTCTCTTTTAGACTTCTAGAGACACATCTTCTGGACTTTAGCTTCTGGCACAGTGGACTGTTCAATCACTGCACCATCGGACTGTCTGATCACTGCATTACCAGACTGTCCGATGACTACTCCACCTCGACTCCAAAGAGCACCTCTCTGGACTGGCTCCTTCAAGGCTCACCGGATTGTCCGGTGACCTCACAGGACTGTCTAGTGACTGCAACTTTATTTGTACTTGAGCTTCAGTCTTTGACTCTACTTTCTCTGTCATCTTCAGTGCTTTTTGAGCTAATTAAAGAGCATTCACACCCTCTGACACTTGTATGACAAGAAACAAATGACTTGACCCCCCTTAATAGTACTAAAGATCCTATAGACTCTTTAGCCTTGGTCCTCCGACTCTCGAAACTCCTCTTCTTGGAATCGTCTTTTGTCAACCATCGAGAAACCCACCATGTTATAGAAATTAGCAGGGTGGAACCTACAATCACAACTATTATATATGATGTTCATTCAATCACTAAAATCAATCCATACATTTTAGAGGTAATAAAACTTACAATCTCTACCTTTTTTATTATTGATGACAACCATAGTACTCACAATCAAATTTCAAACGAGATGAAATGAGATAAAGAAGAAAATACATCTCAAAGAAAAACTTACCCTCTTACGTTGATAACTCTCCCTAGAAATTTGCATGAGTTCTCCTCCTTTGTTTTCCTTTGAAAACAATCTCTCTCCTATTGTCAAGGCACTCTCTCCCCTTTTGTCATCTAATTATACAAAAAGATAGCATTGAGGAAGCATAAAGAGAAGAAAGACGCTGTAAAGATAGAGGTTGCATGATAGATATAGCAGGAAGCGCAACGCACTAGAGAACCTGCAAGACAATCACAACTCAGAGAATCATACACAATAAATTATAGGGGTTAGTCCAATAACCAGGTGAATCTCAATGAGCTAAAAGGATTGAATAAAACACAATCTCATCAGAATATCATAAAAGAGCCAATGAAATCCGCCAAACAGAAACCAGAGCCCTAACTACCCATTTACGGCCTCCTTGATAGCTAGCCTCTCAAGCGATGCAACCACATGGCACACTCCTGACTCTCTAGACCTATAGAAGATCTAATCCTCTGCAAGGCGGCTGGAGGGTCGGGTGCAGTGACTACTGGTGGCTACTCCTTTGGTGCTAACTCGGCTGCTGGTGCTGCTGACTTACCTCCTGGCTGCTCGGCATCATCAAAGGCACTCAAACAGGAAGAAGACGTCAGCGAAGGCTCCCTGTCATCAACTGAAACGGGCTGATCTGCACTGACAAGGGCTTGAGCTGCTTCCTCTGTAGAATATTTAATCGCGACCAGGATAGCTGCATCAGACACACTGGGCTGCTCGGTTGTGGTGGCTGTGGGCTCTGCCTCTGAAACCTCTGGTAGTCGCTTTGTCAAAACTGACTCAACAGTTGTAGCCTCGAAGACAAAAACTCTTGGGGCAAGCGGAGAGCTACCAACTACTGTCCTTATCTCCAATGGAGGTACTGACACTCTAGGCCCAACAGATGCAAATAGTGCTGATATGAGGTACAAGGAAACTAGAGAGTACTGAGATGAGGTAACTGGCATACTAACTCCTCCGGTAGTCACTGTTGTCCTAGCTGCTCCAAATGTTACGAGCGGTGATAACGGAGCTGAGAGTAGGGTACTGAAGCTGGGCTGCTATTGCTGTAGCTGTGCTGTAAATGCTGGCACAGAAGAGTATTGTGGCTGAGGAGCTATGGGCTGTTGCTGCGAGGCCACGGGACCTGGTAGCGTGGACGTCGAAAATACAGGCAATGGTGGCATACCGATTTCCTCGAGATAAGATGCAATCGCTCCAAATTCGGCAGACATATATGATATGGCCTTTGTCATCTCCAGCTGAGTCCGCTGCGACCTCTTATGAAACTCTTTGTCCTAACACCTGCTCTCCTCTGCAAGCTTCATCTCCATCTCCATCCAGAGCCTCTCCTCAATCTGGAGGTGCTTGAGTCGGATACTCTCCTCGAACTCTGCCCTTTCATGTCGAATCCTCTCCTCCTACTCTTGCCTGAATCTCCTCTGCTAAGTCTGCTCTGCCTAAATAGCATCCAATCTGGCAGCAAGTGCAGGGTCAGGTGTGACATGAGAGATAGTAGTCTCGGCCTGACCTGGAGCCTCAGTGCTCTCAACCCCTGGCTATGCTTCCTTTAGAGCCTCTATCTCAAGCTTAAACTCATCGGGGGCTGTGGTTTCCTCTCCTCCAGGGATGCTTTGAGAATCGGATACTCGAAGAACACTGGAGTTGGACGGCTTAGCAGGACTGAAGGAAGCTGTGACCTCTAGCAACTCAGCATACCTTGTCTCAGTCATCACTCCGGTTCTCCTCAGCAACAGACAAATATATGCGGCAGAAGGTAACTAACATGCTCCTATCCTCTCATAGATAACATCCTCTATCTGCGCTAGCTGTAGATCAGTCAGATCAAATGTCTCATGCCTCAACAGAAAGCATAGTAGCTACTGATGCAAAATGAGAACTCGCTCTCTATAGCCAACTCTAGGTGCTAGAGTCTTGCCCAGCAGCCCTCTCAATACACGAGCCTCGTGTGTAAGCCTCAAAGGGTGCCTCTAGTAATGCTCTCCATGCGGTGGCGAGTACGCAATACTTATCCTCTCATCACTCGGCTCCATCCCTTCAAATGGTTAGTACGGTGGCAAGAAATCCGGATGGGTCAGTGCATGGATCTATGTCTCTAAAGATGGAAACCCCAAAGCAGCAATGACATCGAATTGCTCAAACTGGTGTGGCTCCTCCCTGTAAATGAACCAAGCTAAGAACGGTTTGGGGAGATACATAGGGAGGCGTAGAACTGTAACACCACCTCCTCACTAAACCTCAAGGCTGGGTAACCATCTCAGTCAATCCAAACAGATAAGCAATATGCTCCTTCGTATCGGCCTCAGCTCCCCTGCTCAGTGCCTCAAAAGAACAATGGTGGTAAGTAGCAAACACTGAGCTCTTTCCCTTAGTGGCAAGCTGTCTTCTGAGAGCATCATATATCCTCCGCCGAAGTATGGTCCAGAACTGACTAGCATCTGCATGACTCTCAGTGGGGACCTAGACTGTGAAATCAACTCTCCTCTTAGCCTTCATGGCTGGGCCCTTGACCTTCAACAGGTCAACCTCCTCCTCAGCAATCCTAGTCATAGCTCGGCGAGCTCGCTTGGCTCTACTGGTGCACACACTGTGGCTCTACTGGTGCACACACTGCAGACCCTAGACCTCTGGTGAGGACACCTCTGTGACCACGACAGTAAAGTTCTCTGGGCTGCCTGTCCCTCCACGGTTCACGACTGCCTACTGGCAGGAGCTCTCTGCGGCTGCATCTTTTCTACCAAGGGGGTGGTCGCCACTCTCTGTCAGGTCGACCTCCTCAGCTCTCCCTGTCCCTCAACACCTCCGATCCTCAGAGCATCAGACCTCCTATGTGGAGGCACATCCACATCTTTTGTTGCCAACACACCATCCCACTCAGTGTCACATGTTCTCTACTTCTTTTTCTTCTTCTTAGGCTCTACAGCCTTGCCCTTCCCCTTCTCATCAGAAGATCTCTGATGGCCTGTACTGTCAACTGTCATAAGAAAAACTGCCTCCGAAGCTCAACTAACCAGCGGACCACAAAAGACGGGATTAAGAGCTTGGCTCTTAACCCATCCAAGAAAGATCTAGACTGCCGCTGAGAATCTGACACTGTTGCTAACCGTTGTCCTGAACCACTGTCACAAACTGTCACTGCACCACATAGAAATAAATATAGGTGGTAAGCAACGCAGGCAAGTGACACACATAGATATCCTAGCGGTGGAACAAGGACATATCACCGATCAAATAAAGCAAATAAGGTCAACGGTAATATCGACAGACTAATGCCACAATTTAAATAATAAGCAATGCATCCAAATTGTAACACTAGCGACAGGAGGACTCAATGCCTTATCAAAATATTCAAGAGATAACCACAATATGGCTCTAAGTACAGGAATTGTTGACTAATCATGTCAATTGGCAATAAAAGATGGAACTTTTATCATTTATACAAAATTTTTGCAATTAATCAATATGAGAACATGCGGGGCATTTTCAATGAAATGGATTGTGGTAGTAACAACACCCCGGATAAAGAAGAGCCAAATACCACTGAAGAGAATTCTGGAATCATGTCCAATCGCATAGGAAACCAAAACCCTACAACGGTTTTTGCTAGGAAAGCTAGGGCTTGGTTGCAGTGATAATCGACGGCGAGGATGCAAACTATGGCGGCGTGCTCAGGTGGGAAAGAAGCTCAGCACGACAGAGCTTGCAGCGGCGTGGTGGCAAAGCAATGGTGAAGGACCGCTCTTGGCCAAGGTCAGCGCGGGCTAGGGCATGGCAGTGCGCGCGGGCAGAGCTGCGGCAAGCACGAGGAAATGAGCAGCGCGGAAGCAGAGGCCGGCGGGGGCAGTGCGGCGGTCGGTGACGGTGTGCACACAACGGTGATGGGCGCAGTGCACAAGCGGCAGAGGCGGTGGTCGGCGGCATCAACGATGAAAGATACGCACGAGTAGGAAAGAGAAACAGAAACATAAGCGTGGTTTAGTTAAAATAGAATCAACGGCTATATTCAAAGCACAAGAAATGGATGGCCGTGATTCGCCGATCAAACCGATCGCCGGACTGCCCGATCCTACATGTTTGTTTGGTGACTCCAAAAAGCCAGATTGTACGTTGTCTACCGAGAACCGATTCAAGACAGGGAAGCACTCATCTTCCTGTCATCGGACTGTCCGGTGAGCCCATCGGATTGTCTAGTGTTTGTCCGATTGTGCAAAGTGACTGATCACAAAGATATAGTCACCGAACTATCCGATGTAGGCGCCGAACTGTCTGATGACCTTAAGGAATTGCAAACTCAAGGAATTTCTTTCTAGAATTAGAGTGTCCTCAAAAGAGCCAAATAAATACCACACTTGTCAAGAAAGGGAACTCTCAAACACTCCTTTGCAACTAAATAACCCTCGAAGGGTTTAGGCCCCGTTTGGAACGTAAGAATTTCACAAGAATTTCATAGGATTTTCACAAGAATCAGTTTAATTTCACAGGAAAAAAACGGAGAAATTAGAAAAAATTCCTCCGTTCCAAACGGGGCCTTATAGTTTTTGCAAATCGCAATAAAATCGAGCAATAAAACCCAAGTGAGAAGGCGCCAAAAGGGAATGCATGAACCCATATTCACGGTCTGTGTAAGTGGAAATCTTTGAGACCGTTAGACACAGGGTTCAGTGGCATTAAGCGCACAATTTCTTTAGTTATCCCTTCTAGGAGTGTGTGAATCCACAGGAGCAATGTAGTCACTTTCTCCGGGGGTAACGCTTCCTCCGTGGTTCCTATATGCAATGCATGCTCAACAAGCTAGCTAAATGCAAGGAATTTAAAGTATGCCATGCAGATGCAAGCAAATTTAAAGACATTGCATAAAAGAAACCTATTCAACACCAAGTTTGGCCCATCTCAAGCTTGTTCACTATAAGCCCACCGCTTTGCCTTGATATCTCAAGCTCTTCCCCCATGTTTATAGATATCTCAAGATGGTTAGGTGTTGACTAATTTTTTATTCTTTTTTTCTTTTTTTACATATAATGCATAATAGTGCAAACATCTAGTCAACGAAGGAGTCTTAAATACCATGCAAGACAAGAAAAGAAACCTATTCTACTATGTACAAGAGAAAACCTATTTGAAGAGTAGATTGGCGTTGAAGCTCGATCACATGCATGTGGTGGACTTCTAGAATCTTCGATTTGCTTCATGGTCCACCACCTTGGTCCCTTCACTTCTTCCTGGGAACCCATGAGAGTTTAGGATTCCTCTCTCGGTCCAGGATCACCTTGAGGACCCAAATCTTTTTGATTGTCCGACTTGTCATTTGGCGGTCCGAGACGCTTCACCTTTTCATCCTTGGCTCTAAAGAGCTTGTAGTGCACATCTTCATGGAAAAGGTTAGCGTTAGACATAATCTTAGGCTTGCTCACCTTAGGACAATCCTTGGAGCAGTGTCCATCATGGCAATACTTCTCACAATAATACTCATTCGCCATAAGCGGGACTATCCAAGTGGGATCTCATTTTCGTTGTCAATGATGTTGATAGAGGAAGGATATGATCCTAGGCCCTTGTGGTTGTGGTTGTTGACAAGGTTTCGACTTAGGATTTTTTTTTGAATTTGCCTTCCTCTAGTGAGCTGCTCAAAAGTATCCATTACGGCCTCTCTCTCTCTCTCTCTCTCTCTCTCTCTCTCTTTAGCTTTGTGTATTCATTCAAAATAGATGGCTCAAGAGAACTACTCTCCTCCTCGGAGAGGGTTAAAGTAGAAGCTTCATTTAAATGCTTAGGAGAGTCAAAGAGAGAGTTAAGATCAAGAGCCTCATGGGTGCGAACGAATGCCTTATGCTTCTCAGTTAGTTCTACATGCTTCTCTTTGAGAGACTCATAAGACTCACGTAGAACACCATAAGAGTGCTTTAGGGCATTGAGCTCACCCTCAAGCTCTCAAACTCAGAATACCGTTACTTCGTGCTCCTTGGTCACCACCTCAATATTCTTTTTTTTTTATGATTGTCTTATTGGCCTTCTCAAGAAAGATGACTAAATCATTGTAGCTAGGTCCATCATCCTCATCATTATAGTCCTCCTCTTCATCAAAATTATCATTTTCATCCACATAGCCCTCACAACTTCAGGCCATCAAGCAAATAAGTGGTGGTGGTAGCTTATTGGAGGAGCTCGTCATAGCAATACCCGCAAGCTCTTCTTCACTAGAAGAGGAGGAGTCCGAATCATCACAATCGGTGAGCCACTCACCAACAATGTAAGCCTTGTGCGAGGACTTTCTCTTCTCCTTGCTCTTGCTCTTCTCTTTGACGAAGAACTTCTTTTTAAGCTTTCTCTTGGGCTTGTGTTCTTCGTCCTCACCTCATAATATGCTTCTTTCTTGCTCTCCTTGGGATTGGGACACTACTTAGCAAAAAGGCCTTTCTTGCTAGAATTGAAGCATTCGGAGTTCCGCTTCAAGGATGAAGGTCTTCCCTTGCGAAAAAGTTTCTTCGTTAAAGGCGCAAGGTCCTCATTGTCGTCGCTCTCATCATCCTCGTCTTTCTCCACCGTTTTCTTCTTGTTCTTTCCATAGAGATATTCTTCAACTTGAAGGGCAAGATTCTTGGTCAATTGAGTGTTGGTGGAGATGCCCAACATGTAACCCTCATGGGCCAAGAGTGTAACGACCGGGATTTTCCTTATCTTTCGATAAGTCCCGATCTTCCGTGACTTTGCCAATCCCAGGAGTTTGGCAAGCACGATATCACAAGCAATCAATCGAGAAACCATAACAGAAATATTAAACAAGGAACAAGAATAGAAAATAGCAGGTCAAAGTGAAATTATTAGAATAAAATCCTCCAAAGGGGTCCATCGGCACGCAGGCCGGAAACTTCTCAGAGCAGATATATCACTATCGTGAATCCAACAAAACAAACAGCGGAAGCATCAACGTGGCAGCAGTAGCGAACCTCCTCCACACAGGCTAGCTTGAGCGCAGGAGCGGACGTCACGGACCGTCAAAGATGTAGTCGAAGTCGAAGCTGAGAGTATCTTTTGAAAACAACAAATTGGAAAACCGTGAGTACGAATACTCAGCAAACCGCGTACTACCTAGCAACAATGTATGCATGCAAATAGTTTCAAGGGTAAAGGCATGGCTCAAGTGCTAAATGCAAGTTTAAAACATTATTTTATTTAAAGTATGCAAGAAAGTTTATTTTTAAACTTATCAAATTTTATTATCTTGCCCCGTAGAGATCTCCGTTATCTCGGACGGGGGTTCATTTTAATGCCGATGTAATCTCTACACTCGGCCACAGCCCAAAGGCCGGAATCAAAAACATTTTGAAAAAGAAAAGGAGGAAGAAAAGCAAAGCTACTCAACGAGAAGCACAACTCAGGGGGTGTCCTTCCAAAAGGATGTGGCAATGCGCATCGACTAAAACTCTACAGAGGTTATGCACCTAAACCCACAAGAAGTGTCATCGGGAACTACCGTCATAGTCCCGACAAACACACAAGACCCGTCCACAAGCTTTAACTTGCGTCATCTGTCCTCCAGGATAGGAATCCTAAAAGCCTACACAATCGGGTCCTGGAGCTGTGAAAAGCCTACCACTGATCAGGTGAGGTATCTCGATCTTATGTAGAGAGTCAGAGCTCTACACCACACAAACACTACACTGCCAACCCACAGGTAAACAACCAGTCTCGACAAGCTTCAAGATCAAGCCAACTGCCCATACAGGGTAACATGGTATACATGGTTGTCAACTGAGCGTACAAGGCTCGAAGGACTCGGTCCTTAATTGCCGAAGCAGGCACCAACTCCAACCTCAACGCCAACAACAAGTCTCACGGAAAGATCTCAGCCCGCCCGTTGTACCCGCAACAGGTACGCCCACAGGGACTTTCCAAAAATCCCCTAGCTCCTCATACTCTAACCTGCCTCCGCTAAATAGTTATGTATAGTTATTTACAATACTCACACATTTGAAGCACAGTTCAAAAGCATTTAACACAAATTCCATTTTATAGTGATAGGTGTGAGATGAAAATAAATGCGACTAAGTATGGCTAAGCATAAAAGTAAAATAAATATACTAAAGCAATCCTAGGGTTGATATTTGTGGAACAGTAAATATGCACGGCTTAGAAATGTTGCTAGCATATTTTAAAATAGTTGACATACAAATTAGGGTTGCAAATAAAACATGCAGTTTAAATTGCTAGGAACAAAGTAATCAAGAAACGCGGCTTGCTTGGCAACTCGGGATCCGGATCGTCGAATTGATCGGGCTCGCAGAACTCCTCCTCAGGGACAGCAGCTAATCACAATACAAACAACAGGTATTAGACACTAATTACGCGACAAAGAATAGAATCGGAATTAAATCTAAATTGAAACTACTAGACTAAACGTGCGCAAAACATTTCCCGAAACAATCTTACACGACAAACGTGACGAGACAAATTAACGGACCAATTTCGGGATTAATCGGAGATCAAACGGAGTTCCCCGAAAATTGTAAACAATCGAGACCACAAGGATTTAGATTAATTGCAGAATAATTAATCGTAGAATTAAATTAGCAATTTATTTAACAATTAATCGGAAAGGAAAATGAATTGAAAAGAGAGAAATTGTTCTCACCAGGGATCTCTGGAAATAGAAGCTAAAATTGGAGATCGGAGAAACCGCACGGCGCACTGGAAAATTTGGAGGTCGCAGCAGGGCAGCGCGACGATGCAGGCTTCAGTCCCCTAGGTCCACACGCGGAAGACAAGGACGGAAGCAGCAACAGGCTACGGACCAGAGAAAAACACGCGACACGGAAAATGGAGGCAGATGACGACGCGCTTCGGTGTTGACCTGCTGGAAAAATGACGGAGGCAAGCGATGGCGTCGGGCGTCGCGTCCTCCGAGTCTACAGTCCTCAGACCGGTCGGGCGACTGGATCGCGATTCCCAGAGACGACAGCAGCGCGGGGACCAGCGGAGATCGGGTGACAGCGACGGGCGACGCGGAGACGGGCAGCATGGCGCGGAGATCGATGCAGAGCAGAGCGCGGTGCAGGCTAATGACTCGCGCGGCGCGCGACTGGAAATCGAGGCAGGACACGGGTGGCGCGGATGACGTGGAGAACTCGGTGCGAAGAGCGAGGCTGCGAGGGCGACGGTTGCCAAAATATCTGGAGAATGAAAGGGGAAAGGGAAGGTGAGGGAGAGGATAAGAGAGGTTTTTATAGAGGGGATCAAAAATGGGGGTTAGAAATCAATTCAAGAATTAATTAATTAAATTTGAGAGATAAACAAGGCTGGAAAAGAATAAATTTAGAAAAGATATTTAGGGATCCAAAAATTAATTAGAGAATTTCAGAAAATAATTTTAGCCCAAAAATTACGCGGACTAAATTATTTCGGCACCGAATCAATTTAGGTAAACGGATTTCAAAATGGACAGAAAGAAATTCGGAACGAATGATTTTTGAATGGAACAAAATTTGGGAAATCGCCACTTTATTTAATTCAAAATTTTGGGATGTTACAAAGAGCTTGCCAAGCATGACATCCACAGTGAGAGTAGCTAAGTTGGCTTGAAAGAGACACGTGATGATAGCATTGTAGCTTGGCGACAACAACCTTAAGAGCTTTCTCATGATCTCAACATGTTCAATTTTGCTAGTGAGGCCCAAGGCATTGATCTTCTCCACCACTACATGCAAACGAGAGTAAACATCGTTAGCTTTTTTATGTGGCAACATAGTGATAGAGTCATATTTGTTCTAAAAAACATAGTAACGCTCTTCCTTAACCTCGACAGAGCTCTCATGTATATTTTGTAATTGAGACCAAATTTATTGAGCGGTGCAAGAAGCATTGATCTTAGAAAATATATTCTTAGAAATGCATCAAAAGATAGCATTCTTGGCCTTTGCAATAAACTTGATAAATATAGGATCAAGTCTCTCATTCTCATTTGTAGCATTTTGGATCACTTGCCACACTTTCCCATCGATCGACTCTAGATAGGCTTGTATGTGAGCCTTCCAATATGAGTAATCATCCTCATTGAATACAGATAGATTCTCCATTCCGTTCGCATCCTTACTCATGGCGTGAAGCCCAAAAATGAGCACTTGGCTCTGATACCACTTGAAAGGATTAAAAGCACCGAGAAGAGGGTTGAATCAGTGGACTTATAGGACTTAATTCGCTACAAACTTAAACTATGATACTCAATCGAAACAAGAGCAATCTTAACCGATTCTAGTATACCAAAAGCCCTAAAAATGCTAGTGAAAAGTAAAGACAACAAGCACGCACTAGCACGATAGCCACTAAGAGTAATCACAAAGCAACCTAGCAACTCTACTCAACAATATAAAATTCCAAAAGTAAAGATAGAGAGAGTCAAGAGAACGCTCAGTGATTTTTCTGATGTCTCGGAAGGTATGCGTCTTTCCCTAATCCTTGTTGAACCACTCCGGTCGGAGTCTTGGTTCCTCCCGTCATTCTCGGAACGATGCTCACAAGGGTATACTTCACTCTCGAAGTTAAGACACCGATGGCTCGGCTGTCGCACACAACACCCAAGCGCTAGAACGAGCCTCCAAGGCTCAGGTGCTCGTTCTTGGTGTCCTTTTTGAGCGAGGAACCCGAAATCGCACACAAACTTAGTGTCATCTTACACAATCTCCTCCGAAGCTTAAACACTGGCTCGTAGTTGGTTTAGGCTACCAAGACCAAGATTAATAGGCAAAGATCACTCCTCTCAAGCCCCACAAACTCTAGAAATGTATGAATACTCACTATCACTATCCTACTAGCACCAAAGATCTTCAATCTTATTTTGTGCTCTCTTGATAGTGTCTTTTGACCTCTCATAAGTTTGCTCTAGCAATTCAGACCTCAGGCACAGGGCAAAATGTCCTTCTCCACGGTTTAAATAGGCTTCAAGCTCAGAAACAACCATTGAAACGTGATGTCATAAAGTTGTCTGCTTTATCCAACATCAGACTGTTCGGTGACTGCTCCCACCGGACTGTTCAGTGACTTATCTTCTTGTAGACCAGAGAAACACTCTCTTTGAAATCCATTCCATGTGACACCAGACTGTTCGGTGCATACCTTCACCGGACTGTCCGGTGACCTCCTCGTTTGGACTTCCAGAGAACTCTTCTGAACTTCAGCTTCTAACTCACCGGACCTGCACCATCGAACTGTTCAGTGACTGCTTCACCTTGACTCCAGAGAACACCTTTCTCTGGACTGGCTCCTCCAGGGCTCACCGGACTGTCTGGTGACTTCACCAAACTGTTCGATGATTGCAACTTAAGCTGGACTTGAGCTTCGGTCTTCAACTCTGCTTTCTCTGCCATCTTCAGTGCTTTTTGAGGTAACTAAGCAGCATTCACATCCTATAACACTTGTATGACAGGAGACGAATGACTTGACCCCCTTAATAGTACCGACGATCCTATAGACTCTGTAACTAGTCCTTAGCTTTGGTCCTCCGACGCCTGTAACTCATCTTCTTGGTATCATCCTTTGTCATACATCGAGAAAACCCACCATGTTGTAGAGATTAGTGTGGTGGAACCTACAATCACAATCGTTACCTATCGTGATCATTCAATCACCAAAATTAATTCATACAATGCTTCTGTTCACTCTCCTACTAGAACCAAAGCTCTGCAAACCTGTGTTGTGCTCTCTTTTTTGTGTCTCTTCTAACAATTCAGGCCTCAAACACACTGAAAAACACCATTCTCCATGGTTTAAATAGGCTTCGGGCCCAGAAACAACCGTTGGAATGTGTCATAAAGCTAACCGCTTTTCCTAATCACCGAACTATCCGGTAACTCTTCACACCGAACTGTCCAGCACACCATCGGACTGTTTGATGACTCTTTCTTTTAGCAGACCAAGAAAACATCCTCTCTAAAATCCATTTCATAGCACTAGATTGTTCGGTTCATACAGTCACCAAACTGTCCGGTGACTGTCACTTGTGGATTTACAAAAGACACTTCTTTGTACTTCATCTTAATGGACACCGAACTGTCCAGTCACTGACCCATCGAATTGTTTGATGACTTCTTGACCTCGACTCTAGAAAGCAACTTTTTTGGACTTCTGATCTTCTGGCTCACCGGACTATCCGGTGACCCTCCTGAAGCAGAAAAGATGAGGCTTTTTATTCAACTTGACTTAGACTTCGCTTACTTTGTTTCCTCTGCCATCTTCTGTACGTTCTGAGATAACTAAGAACATTCATATTTTCTAACACTTGTGTGACCCAAAAACGAATAACTTAGACCCTCTTTAATAGCATCGACGATGCTGTGAAGTCTCTAGCTAATTCTTAGTCTTGGTCCGCCAGCATCCAATACTCCTTGACTTGGAATCATTCATGTCATCTATTGAGAAAGCCCCACCATGTTAATGCAGAAATTACAGGGTGGTACCTACAATCACTACCGTTACCTATGGTGATCACTCAGTCACCAAAATCTATTGGGACTTTAAAAGTCATGAAGCTAACAATAGTGCAGCGCAGCAACAAGTAGCTGAAGGGAAGGAGCCCAGAAATTGAACGAGGGTTAGCAGAGCCATTAGACAGGGCACTTTGGTTTTTGTGCCTGAAGCTAAAATGTTAGTTGTAATGCGATGAAGGAGTATAAAAGGTCCTACTCAAACATTAGCTGATTTGTTCATCGCGTCTAGAAATTAAATGATTTGAATCCAAGTTCGACCAGCCAAACATGCCTTGAATATTCCCAAGCAAGTTCATTTTCTTCTATGAACTAGGGAAATCAGACTAGTCTCACGGGGAAGCTAAACCACAATATGATGAGTTATCTCCGCTCTCTTTTCCCGACCATTAAAAAAAGGATTAATTGGGTATTTTGGACAAGCTAGATTCGATTTTCCAAAATATCACATTTGGGAAAAAGTAGAGAAGACGCAGCTCTCCAAACAGGGTGGATGTTTGTTAAAATCTGTTTCTGCATTTTTCTCATTAGTACTCCCCTCCGTTTTTAATTGATGTCGCTGTTGACTTCTAAATTCAACTTTTACCATTCGTCTTATTAAAAAAATTGATAAATTTTTATATATTTTGATATAATTTGATTTATCATTAGAGTTATTAGAATCACAACTTAAAATTTTACATATTCAAACAAATTTTTGAATAAAACAAATGGTAAAAATTGATTGTAAAAATCAATGACGACATCAATTTAAGAACAGAGGAAGTATGTTATAACCTGCTGAACTCATACCCCACTTGGGAATCTTAAACTAAACCACAATATGATGAGTTCTCTCCATCTCTCATTTCCAGTCCATAAAAGAAAGTATTGGCGCCCTCTTTGAAAGCACTTTGTTATTAAAATTTTATTGTTAAGACGAGAGTTTAAATTTAAATACAGAGGAAGTATTGTTATTTATTATATGCTGCACACTACGTGATATACCTGGGCATTCGGGCCGCCCGGGCCGGCATGGCCTGGCCCGGTCGACGGCACTGAAAGGACCTAGATGTCGCCTAGAGAGGAGGTGAATGGGCGTTTCTGAAAATTAACACAAACTTGCAGCGGAAATTAAAACTGTCAAAACCGAAACTTCCATTTTGTAAAACCAGAACTTCCGATTTTGCGTGGATAGCACAGTAAGTAAACGTCTAAGCCGAAACTTCTGGTTTATGATACCGAAACTTCCGGTTTTCTTGAGACTGAGGGACAAACCTGAACTTTGAGAGATTTCTCGAGAAACTTGCAAAGCACCCCTAAAAGAGTACAAGAAATAAGATAGCTACTTGATTCACAGAGAATCAAGGGTTAGTCACAAGCATAACTTATTGAAACAAGAAATGCAAATCAAAGCAAAGACACAAGAAATTGTTTCACCGAAGTTCAACGACTTGCTCCCAAGTTGTTTATGTCTCTGTTGAGGAAGCTTGAGCCACTCACAAAGCCAACTCCAAGCCGGGTCTCTTTCAACCACTTTTCTCTAATCACTATCTTGCTTCTTCCCTTGCGGAGGCGAAGCGGGCCTTCACAAACTTTTCCGTGGCACACCACAAGCTTGGTGACTCATTTTTGCTTAGCACAACCTCTCTTGGCTTCTTTGACATCAACTTCAATCTTTGCAAGTCATGTAGCTTTATGTAGAGATTTTTAATTTGATTCATCATAAGTCTTTGATCTCTCTTTTTGCTTGTCTTTGCTTCTCTTAACTTTCTTGACATCCACTTTTATCATTGCAAATCAAGTAGCTTCTTGTTGAGACTTTTCTTGAATCTTTAGGCACTCACAGCTTTTAACCTCATTTTGCTTATTTCTTTTTTGCTTGACTTAGGATGAACACCTCTTCATTCTTCATGTGACAAGTGACATTTTGATGGGATCTTCACTTAGAGTACACATATCTCTTGATCTCGCTCTTGGCTTATAACAACTTTACTTTGGCTTGGAATCAATGTATTCTTGATTGAAGGGGATATAACAGTCATCATAAATCAAAATATTTCAATACTCTTTTAAGATTAACAACCTGCTCATCAACTCAACAAATAATGTTAGTCCTTTAATCATGTTGTCATTCAATTCACCAAAACCCACTAAAGATGTAGATGCACTTTCAGGCACGGCCCGGCCACGCACGAGGAGCCGACCGGGCCGTACCGCGCCGTGCTACGGGTCCTACCGTCGACCCAAAGCACGGCTCGTCAAGCCAAAAGCCGTGCCGGGCTGGCCCGGTCGGCCTGCTG
>BCLF01000296.1:9131-27410 GCA_001602275.1 Zoysia japonica
GATGGAGGTCGGGGCGAGGCAGCGGTCCGCGGAAGCCCGGAGCCCCCGGGCGTGGAGGCGGCTCTTCCGACGCCGAAAGCGGCCGAAAAGGCAGACTCGTCCCCCTCGCCCGTGGCTGGGGAAGAAGAGACGGAGCCGCCGGCACCGCCATCGACGACAGCACCTTTGGTGGGCGCGGCGGTCTCGCCGCCTTCGGGCGCGTCCTAAGCGAGACGACCCGTGACAAACTGCCCGAGGTCGTTGGAGCGTCGGGCTCCGCCGATCCGAGTGGCAACGTCAGGGCCGCCGTCGAGGCGCAGGGACTTGTGGCGCCGACCGCCACCTGGGAGGTCCTCGGACGAGGGCCCCTCCCACTCGAAGGGGCGATCGATGGCTTCGGCTATCTGATAGATCGGGTGGGAGGTGCCCGAGCCTTCAACATGCAGCTGGTCGCCGGCCTTCGCCAACTGTGGGGGGTCGTTGAGGAGGTCGGCGCCATCTACAACGAAGACCACTTCGTCGAGTGCCGGGTAAGCTCGAGTCCGGTTCTCGGCTTCCATTTTTCCGATTCTTGGGCTGATAATCTTTTGCAGGACAACTTGTACGCGGTCCTTGGTCGGCCGCCACGTGGGTTCGCCGCCCAAGCCGTGGTCGACGCCCTCAAGGAGGAGCTGGCGAAGGCGCGGGTCGAGTCGGAGGAGGCCGCAGCGGACTTGAAGTCGTAGCTTTCTTGCTGCGCGGGCGTCGGCTCGCGTCGCCCTCGAGGAGGCGAACAAGGCGCGTGCCGAGGTGGCGGCGTCCGAGGCTCGGGCCACTCGGACCGCGGCGGCCCTCGAGCAGGCCAACCGCACGGTCGCCGGTAAGTCGTTGTGGGTTCTTCCAGCCTTTGGGTCGGACTTTGATTCATTCCCTTGCAGGGCTTCGTCGCCAAGCAGCGGAGCATGAGACCGAGATGCGGCACCTCGGGCTCCTCCACCAACACGCTGAGGGGGCCCGCTTGACCCTGGAGTTCACGCTGCGCATGACAAAGGAGGAGCGCGACCGTGCCTTCGAGCAGGTCGACCTCCTAAAGTCGGAGCGGGTGGTGCTCCAGTCCGAGGTTGAGCAGGCGACGACGGACCTTGGCCAGACGCGTGAAGTGGCCGCCAAGGTCCAGGAGGAGCTCTCGGCGGCCCAAGTCCGGAACGAGCGCCTGCGAAAGAGCCTCGACCGAGCAGGGCAGGCCGCCGAGGCTGCCGCGAAGGAGCGGGACGGTAAGGGTCGGCCCCTCCCTATTTGCTCTGGTCGTCTTCGGTCTTCTGCTAACGTTTCGAAATACAGGATTGGTGGGCGAGGTTCAGACCCGCTACTTCGGAGTGCCGGACCCCGTCCCGATGGCGGTCGTCGCGCACGCTCTGCAGCAGCTTCCGGAGATCGTCTCCAATGTCATGATGAGGGCGCTGGAGGACGGGTCCTCGACAGCCTTGGCCCTGGTCCGCTCCCATTATCCGGATGCGGACCTCGGCAGGGTCGTCGAGAGCTTCGCGTCGTGCTACTCGGACGAGCAGCTGGACGCGATCTCGGTGGAGACGCAGGAGCCGGTGGTGAAGGCCGTCGCTGACTTCAAGACGGAGGACTTCCTGCCCGAGCGATTCGGGCCGTTTCCCTATGTATAGGTCCAAAATTGTGTAGTGTCATTGTATTAATAAAGAGTATCATTCAAATAATATTGTTCGAGAAGTTTTGAGTTTGAATGTGAATTTTTGACCCTCCTTCGCATGCTGTGTCTGTTTTTCGCGCCCCCTCCGGCACCAATCAAACGAATGGGCTGACTATAGCTCGTAGGGTCGGGTGTCGGACCCGATACAGCCATAGAGCGTCATCAGCTCCCGATTCGTAGATAGTTTAGCCACGGGATGGCTTCGAACGAAAAACGCGCGCGAAGTGTCGTTTGAGGGTCACCCGCGAGCTTGGCGCGGGTCGGGGATCCGACCCCGAGGAAACAAAAAGACGAAAAGACGTGACGAGTTAACGAGGAGCGGCGCCCCGGCGCAAAAAATCGATAAACAACGAGCGAAGAACAAGGTCGATCGTTTCGACACTGGCTAGGGTGCAGGTAAGTAGCCCCGAGTGCGGGGGGGTGGTCGGGACGGCCATGGCTCGCACCCCAAAACAAAAAAAGCGAGAGCAAAGTTACAAGAACTTAGCTGTTTTTATTAAGTGTAGAACCGTCGGAGGTTCTCGATATTCCATGCATTCGCAAGTTCCCGACCGTCCTTGGTTGCTAGCTTGTAAGCTCCAGGCCATAGGACGTGCTTGATTACAAACGGTCCCTCCTAAGGGGGCGACAACTTGTGCTGGTCGGCTTTCGTTTGCACCCTTCTCAGCACAATGTCTCCGACGTTGAGCGCCCGACCTCTGACGCGCCGAGCGTGCAGTCGCCGTAGACTCTGCTGGTACTTGGCGGAGCGCAGGAGAGCGACCTCGCGCGCCTCTTGCAGCTGGTCGAGGCCGTCCTACAACGCGGCCTGCGATCTTTTCTCCTCGTAGGCTCGGACTCGTGGAGAGTCGTAGTCGAGGTCAGTCGGCAGCATCGCTTCTGCTCCGAATGTCATGAAGAATGGCGTGAACCCGGTGGTTCTGTTGGGGGTCGTTCGCAGACCCCAGAGGACCGACGGGAGTTCGTTCACCCATCGTCCGGCTGCCCTTCTGACGGAGTCGTAAATCCGTGGCTTCAGGCCTTGGAGTATCATCCCACTGGCCCGTTCGACCTGCCCATTCGTCCTTGGGCGCGCCACGGAAGCGAAGTCCAGGCGAATGTGATATTCGTCGCAGAAGTTCCAGAATTGCCGACCGATGAACTGCGCGCCGTTGTCGGTGATTATGGTGTTCGGGACCCCGAACCGACATATGATGTTGCGGATAAACCCGACCGCCCGAGTTGAAGTGATGTTGGGCACCGGCTCGGCCTCAATCCGCTTGGTAAACTTGTCGACGGTGACGAAGAGATGGATGAAGCCGCCGGGCGCTCTCTTAAACGGTCCGAGGATGTCGAGTCCCCGGACGGCGAAGGGCCAAGCGATCGGGATCGTCTGGAGCTCCTGTGCCGGCAGATGCGTCTGCCGGGCGTAGAACTGGCAGCCTTGGCAAGCTCGGACGAGCTTTTGGGCGTCAGCCACTGCCGTCGGACAGTAGAAGCCCTGTCGAAAGGATTTGCCGACAACGGTTCTGGGTCCGGCATGATGACCGCAGATGGCTGAGTGGATGTCGTCGAGCAGGTGCATGCCCTGCTCCTGAGGGATGCAGCGCTGCAGTACACCACTCGTGCTTCGCTTGTAGAGCTCGCCGTCCGAGATGACGTATGCCTTGGCCTGTCGCATGACCTTCCTGGCTCCGTCAGGGTCGGCTGGGAGAGAGCTGTCTTGAAGTTAAGCGAAGATATCGTGAGATCAGTCGGGGGCGAGCGCCATGATCTCTGCCCCTGGTCCGGGGGTCGGCTCGCCGCTCGGTCCGACGAGCGGCCCTTTCGCGACCCTGATGGAGGGTTTGGTGAGGACTTCGAGGAAGACGCCGTCGGGGACCGGCTGACACTCCGAGCCCATCTTGGCGAGGGCGTCAGCGGCTTCGTTGTCCCGACGTAGAATGTGATGGAGTTCGAGTCCATCAAATTTGTCTTCGAGCTTGCGAACCTCTTGACAGTAGGCTTCCCTCCTCGGGTCTCGGCAGCTGGAAGCCTTCATGACTTGGCTGACGACCAGCTCTGAGTCGCCCTTGACGTAGAGGCGCTGAACGCTGGGGGTGGTGGCCATTCGTAGGCCGTGGAGGAGCGCCTCGTATTCGGCCGTGTTGTTGGAGGCGCGGAACTGCAACTGCAGCAAGTATCGGAGCGTGTCTCCCTTTGGGGAGATCAGGACGACCCCAGCCCCCGCGCCCTTGAGCATGCAGGACCCGTCGAAGTACATGGTCCAGTACTCGACGCTGCCGGGGGCCGGTGGTTCCTGAGCTTCGGTCCATTCGGCGACGAAGTCGGCCAGGGCCTGGGACTTGATGGCCTGTCGAGGGACAAAAGTGATGTCGAGCCCCAGGAGTTCCATGGCTCACATGGCGAGGCGTCCGACCGCGTCCTTGCCACCGACGATCTCCCCGAGTGAGAAGCTGGTGACGACGTGGACGGGATGGCTCGTGAAGTAGTGTCGCAGCTTGCGGCTCGTGATGAGGACGGCGTAGATCAGCTTCTCCACCTGGGTGTACCGAGTCTTGGCGTCGGCCAATACCTCGCTGACGAAGTAGATAGGCCGCTGAACAGTCAGAGCCCGACCCTCCTCGCTTCGCTCGACGACGAGGACGGTGCTGACGACCTTCGAGGTCGCCGCGATGTAGAGGAGAAGGGTCTCCCCTTGGGTCGGGGACGTGAGCACCAGCGGCGAAGAAAGTAGGGCCTTGAGCCGATCGAAGGCCTACTGGGCCTCGGTGGTCCAGGTGAACCGCTCCGCTTTTCGTAGCAGTCGATAGAAGGGCATCGCTTTTTCGCCAAGTCTTGAGATAAAACGGCTAAGGGCCGCCAAGCATCCGGTCAGCTTCTGGACGCCTTTTACGTTGCTGATGGGCCCGAGTTTGAGGATCGCGGAGATCTTCTCGGGGTTCGCTTCGATCCCCCGCTCGGAGATGACGAAGCCAAGCAGCTTGCCCGAGGGGACCCCGAAAACGCATTTTTCGGGATTCAGCTTGATCCGATAGCACTGGAGGTTGGTGAACGTTTCCTCCAGATCCTGGATGAGGTCGGAGGTCCGACGGGTCTTGATGACGATGTCATCGACGTAGACCTCCAGATTCCGACCCAGCTGGTCGTGGAAGCACTTCTGCATGCAGCGCTGGTATGTGGCCCCCGCGTTCTTGAGCCCGAATGGCATGGTGACATAGCAGAAGGACCCGAAGGGCGTGATAAAGGATGTGGCCGGCCGGTCGGACTCGCGCATAGAGATCTGGTGATACCCAGAGTAGGCGTCGAGGAAGCTCAGGGTTTCGCACCCGGCGGTCGAGTCCACTACCTGATCAATGCGCGGGAGTGGGAAGGAGTCCTTCGGGCAGGCCTTGTTGAGACTCGTGTAGTCAACGCACATCCTCCATTGCCCGATCTTCTTTCTCACCATTACAGGGTTGGCTAACCACTCGGGGTGGTAGACCTCTTGAATGAACTTAGCGTCCAGGAGCTTCATCAATTCTTCCCCGATGGCTCAGCGCTTCTCGTCGTCGAAACGTCGGAGTCGCTGCTTGACGGGCCGAGAGCCCGCAATGATGTCGAGGGAGTGCTCGGCGACTTCTCTCGGGATGCCGGGCATGTCCGACGGTGCACAGGCGAAGACATCCCGATTCCGGATGAGGAAGTCGACGAGCGCGCTTTCCTACTCGCTGGAAAGCGCTGTCCCGACCCTGGCCTCCTTGGAGGGGTCGGCGGGGTCGAGAGCGACCTCCTTGGAGTCGTCGGCGGGTTTGAAGGATGTCGACGACGTGGGTTTGGAGTGGAGCGCCGGGTCCGACCCTTCTGCTTTGCGGATTGCGTCCAGCCAGGCCGGGCCCGATTTGGCGGCGGCCAGCTCGAAGCTCTCCTGCTCGCATGCCAGAGCGTGTTGGAAGCGGGACGAGACCGTGATGACGCCCTTCGGCCCGGGCATCTTCAGCTTCAGGTAGACGTAGTTAGGGATGGCTTCGCATAGCATGGCCGGCCCAGAATGGCGTGGTAGGCACCGGTGAAGTCGACCACCTCGAAGGTGAGCAACTCGGTCCGAAAATTGCTCCGGTCACCGAATGTGACTGGGAGCGTGATTTGACCGAGGGGCGTCGCGTAGCCCCCGGGGACGACTCCGTGAAATGGAGCGTGGGTCGGACAGAGGTCGGCCTCCGTCAGCTTCATCGCCCGGAAGGCGTCGGCATAGAGGATGTTGAGGGCGCTCCCTCCGTCCATGAACACTTTCGACAGGCGCACGGAGCCGACGATGGGGTCGAGCACCAACAGGAGGCGCCCGGGCTGCGGGACGTGGTCCGGGTGATCGGCCCGATCAGAGGTGATCGGGGCCTCGGACCACTTGAGATAGCGGGGGACCGCTGGGTCGGCAGCGTTAACCTCGCACCAGGTCCTCTTTTGGCGGCCGTGGGATTCGCAGTAGGCCGCGGGGCCGCCAAAGATCATGAGGCAGTCCTCTGGCTCGAGGAAAGCCGTGCCCTCGTCTTCCTCGGCGCCCTTGGTCTGAGGGTTGGTCTTGGCTGCCGAGGAGGCGGCCTGAAGTCCGCTCCTGAAGAACCTCCTTGCCAGGTGGCAATTTCGGAGGGTGTGCTTGACCGGCATAGAATGGTTGGGGCAGGGCCGGTCGAGCATCTTGTCGAAGTGGCCGTCGTGGTTAGCCGGTTTCTTGGTCAGAGGTCGGGCTGGGTGGTCCACGACGGCCACGAAGTCGTCATCGTGGCACCGACCCTTGCCCTTCTTGCGGCTTGAGCTGCCGCCACCCCGCTCGTTGCGGCGGTCCGCGGACCGGTCGGAGGGTCGGTCTCCCCGACGGTCGTTCCCTGACCTTTCGTCCTTTGCCCGACCTCGGTCGAAGTTGGCCTGCACGGCCTCTTCTCCGGTGGCGAAGGTTGTGGCTATGTCGAGGAGGTCCCGGTCTGTCCGAGGGTTCCTCCGGCCCAACTTGTGGACGAGTGCCTTGGACGTCGTACCACAGGTGAAGGCGTTGATGACGTCGGCGTCGCGAACGTTGGGAAGCTCATTGCGCTTTCGTGAAAAGCGCTGGATGTAGTCCCGGAGCGACTAGCCGGGCCCCTGCTTGCAATTCTTGAGGTCACAAGAGTTACCTAGACGCGTGTAAGTCCCTTGGAAGTTGCCGACGAAGATTCGGCGCAGGTCGCTCCAGTCTTGGATGCAGCCCTCGGGGAGGTGTTCGAGCCACCCTCGGGCTGAGTTGGTGAGGAAGAGCGGCAAGTACTGGATGACGAACAGGTCGTCCGCCCCTCCGGTCCTGCAGGCGAGGCGGTAATCCTCGAGCCAGTGGACGGGGTTTGTTTCCCCGTTGTAGCGGCCGATGGTGGTCGGGGCGCGAAATCTCTGCGGGAATTACGCGTGCCGGATGAGCGATCCGAACGCTCTGGGTCCGACCCCATCAGGACTCAGGCTCCTGGAGTCGAGGAAGCCGCGTCGGTAATAGCGTCCGTGGGAGCGTCTCCGGCGGGACTCGACGCGGAGCTCGCTCCTCGCCTGGCGTCTGGCGTCGATGGTGTCGCGGACGTCGGGGTTGGGGCCGAGCCGGGGGAGGACCGACCCTGCATGGTGTCGAGGGTTCCGCACCTCGACATGGCTGTCGCGCGCCGAGCTCCGCCGATCCTGGGACCGGCGGTTGCTTTTCGTCTCCGACTGCTGGGGTCGGAGAGACGCTTCTAGTCGTTGAAGCGCGCTGCCGAGGTAGAAGCGTACGCGGTGGTACACTTCCCTCAGCGCTGGGTCCTCGGGAGCAGCGGTCTCGTTGAGGATGCACGCTGCCGCCGCGAGGTTCTCGAGCGGGGTACCGAAGGTCGGCGGCCCCCCAGCTGTGAGCTGCTGGTAGGTGGACCGTCCCCGGGCTCGCGCCGCGTCGCTGGGCCTGGCTGTAGCCTTACCCCTAGGCTCGGGGCTGTCAGTGCGTCCCGGGGGCGGCCAGGCTTGGCCGGCGGCATCCACCGTGGGAGGCAGGGACAGGTTGGCACCGGGCGGCGTGTTGCCAGGAGTCGCCGGCTCCGCGCCCTTCGGGGCGTGGAGAGTGAAGCACTCCCTCAACGGGTCGTGCCCCAGAATGAGGTGGCTCCGGGGCCACCAACGAGGGCGCCTCTCGCTCGGAGCCTGGAGGCGAAGCTCGCCGCCTTCGTTCGCGACGAAGTCCAGGCTCCTGAAGCGGAAAGCCCACCCAAAGGCGAAAGTGGAGACTTGCCACGACTGACCGTCTTTAGAGACAACGATCGTGAAGTCCCCGAAGCGGAGGTGAGAGACCGAAATGTCCCCTACGACGAAGTATGGGGCCATCGAAAAGCCGAAACGAGAGCACACCAAAAGAGAGTGGCCCCCTTTCTGGCGCGCCAACTATCGATGTTCTGACCACCAGCACAGTAAATATATGATCGTGGGGGTGGTGTGCCTTCAGATTCGATATAGCCCAGTCTAAGGAAGACTCAAGGGGGTTTTTTACCTGGTTCGGATCACCTCGAGCGGTGTAATACCCTACGTCCAGGGAGCGGATTATCTCGGTGATAATATTAGAAAGGCGGGATCCTCTCTTCGCGAGAGGATCCGGGATGTGGGCGAGAGGGGATGCTTGCTCGGAAGGATGCAAGAACCCTGGGCTCTAGTGGAGCTCGTGGTTGTCTTTTGTGTGTTCGTGGCTATTGCTTGTGGTGATGTTGGGTTTCTGTCCTGTGTTTATCGTTCCCTGGGCCTCTCTTTATATAGGAGGAGGCCCTGGGGTTACAAGTGGTGGGTCCTACACGATCCTGCTGTCTCGCCGACAGGTGGGCCCTTCTGTCGTTGTCGCCATCATTTCGCTCCGTCCAGGCGTGGTCGTGACCCGTCGCGTCGTGCGCAGCGGTGGGTACAGTGATGCTCATCCGGCGCCACTGTGTCGGCTACAGTGTTGTCATGTCTTGTCCGGCAGCTGTTGCAGCTTTCTGCTAGAGTGTCGCCGTGGTGAATCTCGTCCCGTCCCGTCAGGACGGATGGCAGTTGACCATCAGAGTAAATGTATCATAACGTGGTACCTACCCTCCAGGGGTCGCTCCCCGGGGGTCAGCCTTCGGAGGCCGGGGTCTTCGCGTACCCACGCGGCTAAGACATGACCGCCGTAGGTCGCTGTTAGGGGGTCGAAACCTGTGATCGTCCGACTCCCGACCTCACGCGTCCGAGCGCGATCGGTTAGATACCCGGGGTACGTGATCCCGACAAAGACAATTTGTCAAACGTAGGGTTTTACTGCTCTAGAATTACACTACATGTTTACTGTAAGGCCTGAGTACGTGGCGACGTAGGAGTACATGACTAGTAACGCACATGTAGGTGTAGGTCCATTTTGGGTTGGCTGCCATGCACGGGTCACCGTACCAGCCATCGCGCGGTAGTAACGAGAGCGATTAGGAAAACAAAGGAAAGCTCCTGCAACCACAGAGTGATTAGGAAAAACAGTGGGGAACGGTAGTAACGAGAGCGAGCCAAAAAAAAAAGAATGCGTCGCTGTTGCCGTGTGCTGTTTCCTGCGAGCGGTCTTCGCGATGAGCGGCAGCGCCCAGACAGAGATGATGGCGGTAGGTCCAAGGTATCGTCGTCCCCAATGATGGGGTCGCATGTTTGGTCTTCTTTTTCGGTGACTAGAGATTTATCCATATTCGGAGCAGATACCCTACCGCAAAATATTTTATTGGCCTTTGAGGCTTGGTGGCGCCACACCAGCCTAATTACTGGCTCTCATCCATTGTTTGAGATTTCAGTGGAGCCGGCGAAACCGGCCAGGGTCGGTATGGCGATAACCGAAAAAACCGGCCGGTTTTTTGGTTAAAATTCGATTCTTGAAATGTGTAAACCTTAACCGGTTTTGGAACGGTTAACCGGTCGGTTTGACTGGTTAGCCGGTCGGTTTTACCGGTTTACCGGCCGGGAGACGGGAGAAACCGGCCGGTTTCAGGCGACGTGAGCAGGAATGAAAACCGGTTGGTTTTGGCGATAAACTGGCCGAAAAACTTGAAAATCGGTAAAATATTGGAAAATAAGGAAAAAATAGAAAAAGTCCAAAAAAATTTGGTATGACTTTTCCTAAATTCTTGCAATACATTTAAACAATATATATTTCATCAATAGATAATAAAACACATAATTAGACAATATATCCATACCAATGAAATCCATACACAACAAGTCATCAATTCATAGTTCATAGTCCATACATAAAGTCCATACGTTTAATAAAGTTCATACACAAAGTTCACACTTTACATTATAATTGTATTCCTATCAAAATAAGCCATATCGCACTCATCACTTGACATTATTTGAATTCCTCTAGTGGCAAGCAACTTCGCTTTGAATTCATTCCAAGTTTGACCCGTCCAAGCGGAAGTTGTCTCCTATTGTGAGTGCAACATGTGATAAAATTCTGGATACTGCTATTGGTACACCCAAGGTTGTGAGCTATAATCACTCATTGGATAATTGTAGTACTCAAAACTTTGGTTGTAAGAGGTAAAACTGTCTGTTTTTGAGTAGTAATCACCATATTGATGCTGTCTACCCTCCATTGTGATCCTCTGTGATTGTGCAGCACCATGGTCTTGACCCTATGTAGCATGGGTGAAATCTGTCTCACATGCAAAAGAAGTCAAGTATAAGAGAAAAGAGTTAAAATTGCTCATATGATGCGAAGATATGGTTACCTGTGAAATGATATGTAGTTGCTGATGGCTGGGAGTCAGGATCCAGAATTTACGGAGTCGTCGCTGCCCACTTCCCTACTTTTCCCTTTCCCTTTACCTTTTCCTTTGCCTTTGCTTGTACTCATTTTTTTTTTAGCACCCGTCTTTTTTTTTACTCTGGTGTTTCCTCTTTCCTATGCGAGTGTCACCCACATTTTGTTCTATCCATTTAGATATCGTTGAAGCACGAGACAATAGTAGCAACTGTCTATTAGCTTCATCAGTGCTCACTAGACGGGATGATCGAGGAGTGTCACTCTTCGTGTCCTCTTCATCAAGAAGAGAATCAGCATTTGATCTTCCTTGTTCTATCCAAGCTCTAATTGGATTAGAAGAATCATACAAGGATAACTCCATGAGACGATCAAAGAGATCCGCTTCTAGTGGTTTATATGTGAATCCAGCATCCCACATCCGTTTTTTGAGATTATAGTTGACATATATCAACTTATGCAATTTGGCATGAGAGAGTCTGTTGCGCACCTTTGTGTGGACAAATGCGAATATATTCCAATTACGCTCGTATCCACTAGATGATGCGCACTATGACACTAGGCGCAAAGCTAAGCTTCTCAAGATTTGTTGTCCCACCACCAAACATGTGCCATCATTGAGCAGGTGAAGTTTTCACATCTACTGCCATCTTGTGGCGAACTCAGTGGTGAATGCACCTTGTTTTCTTCTCCAAATTTTCACCTCCTGCAGAGCCTGAACACACATGTCAGTGGGTGCCATATATGAAAATGCATCTCAAATATCATTCAACGTATTTTCATTGAACCCATATGAATAGTGTGCCCTTGGGTTCAACGCTTCAGTTGCACATATAGCAATAATTAAATATGTAGGAATCATTAATGAAATACATTAGTGGTTATGTTGGTAAATATATTTTACCTGGATTCACAAATGTGTCATTGCAAATATCATGCATCCGACGATTAATAACTTTCATGTACATCTCGTACTCTCCATCATCATTGCGGAAAAGAGCTTGATACTCATTTTTTAACAGATGATACCTCATAAGAACTTCACTAAAGTTCAAAGTCTTATCTTAATCAGAAAACCGAAGGAATGCATACAATGGTTGCACGGCATCAACCACATACTTCAGTGTGTCCCACCATGACATGCTGGCTAGGCATGAGTGTGCATATCTTCTCTCATCAGTGTTAGACCATCGACTTTCTAAAAAACATTGAAAACCCATCCATGCCATAAACTTGTCCCTCCGACGATGCATATTCTCAAGAAATCTTCTCATCATGCCAAGCAATCCCCACCACCTTGAGAGAAACCACCTACACCTGACGAACCACCAACACATTGCTCGAATTGACCATCATACATACGCTGTCGCTGCCGAAATTCCTTCTCCTCTCTAGATAGCCTCTTGACAGCCTGCAGCTCCTCATCATCCTCCACATTCACATTGCCCTCAGCTGCAACGTCCTGCTATCTCAGGGCTTTTCTAGCTCGGTCCTTCCTTCGCTCGGCTGTCCTATCAAGCTTCTGACAAAAAAAAATCTTGCACCTCCGTGGGAACAGGAGGACAACCTACCATATTGCTGCCACGATGTTCCAAATGTTTTTTGAATCATATAGCACCTCCTCCTTTCTTCGTGCTCTTGCAATATTTGCAACGGAACCCAGGTAACATGTTCTCTCTGTGTTTTCAAACCGAATCCGATGGATCCGCTATTCCTACATTGAACAAAACTATGAAAATAAGCATACATGTTAAAAATGTTAAAACAAATGGAAAAATTTTGCATTAAATCACCCCTAAATGACCAAACACACACACTGGGCGATACTCGGCTGGATCGGCCAGCTAGCCGGGCTAACCGGACGGCTAGCCGCTTCTACCGACCGGTTAGCCGCACGCACCGGCTAGCCGCCCGTGCCTGCCGGTTTACCGCTGCGACGGGGCGACTTACCGCGGGGTCGAGCGGGGGGCGCGGGGGTCCGGTTAGCCGGTGCAGCCGGCTAGCTAGTCGCCTTCTCCGACCAGTTCCGGTGGTCTCGACGGCGGACGGCGGCGGATCTAGGCGGACGGCGCTCGACGGCTCGAGGACGACGTAGGGAACAAGGTCGCGGGCGCAAATGGATGGTTCTGGACTCCTGGGGAGAGATAAGATAAGTTTTTTAACGATTTTTTTTGGCATGTAAATCTTCAATTTTTTAAAAACAGATTCCACCATAATTCATCATTTTTCACCTAGTTTTTTACATGTTTTTATTTCAAAATCTGTCAAATTTTCAAAATTAAAAAAAAAATCAAACCGAAAACCGGCCAAACCGGACCGGACCGGTTTGGCTGGTTTTATGAACCTTGTTCTCATCCCATGACATAATTGAGTAATTTTTCTCAATAAAAAAATAAGATGTGCCAAAAAATTTTGTAATTGTTCTCATTTAATGACTGATTTATTTCTTTTAGTCTAATACAACATTGATGTGATTTGAGATATTTTAAAACTATCTTGCTATATCATTGTACATGTGGACTGCCATGTGGGTAAAACCATTTTTAAAACCACTTTGGGAGGTTATTTAGGCGGTTTTGTATAGTTTAGGGTGTAAAATATGTGGTTTTATAGTTGAGGGTTGAAGTAGATTAACATCAATAGTTGAGGAGGTGAAGTATCCTTACTACAAAAGACTTTTATCCATTATTCATTGTGGTTCATATATATTTTGATTTACTACAACGTACTTTTAAAACATTTTTTTCACATGCCATTATATATTTTTCAATTAAGTAAATAACACATGGTTTTACTTGCAGGCCCTGTTGATTATAGGAAAACTATACTTATTAACAAGCTGGCACAAAAGAAGAAAAGCACCTTTGGACAATATATTGAACAAGACAAGCAAACGACTATTGGAAGGCACGAGAAAAAAGACAAGCATCTTTGTAGTAGTGATTTTAGGAATTTATAGCATATTCTTTTGTTTGATATTGTGTTAGCATTGTATGTTTCACACATTGAACAGGAGACTAGCATCTTGATTGTAATCATTTTAGGAATTTATTGTAATGGTTGAATTAATTATTCTATTTCTGAAATGCATTGTTGTGTTTACTTCTGTAACACTTCGTGTTTACAAATATTAAGGCCACACCATTCGAATTCGAAATTCCTGAAAATCTGAGCTCGATTCCTAGTTTCAAATTGGTCCCAAATTTAAATTTTTAAATTCAAAACGTGAGCTCAAAAATTTCAACGAAATATTGTGAAACAAAAATCTCTCTTGAAATTTCTTACAACCACTTGAATTTTAGAAGTTTTTGGAAAAATTTAATTTGCGGTTTAAAAGCCCAAATAATTTATTTTCCTTTAAAAACTAACCTGTCTTTAAAATTTAATATCATTTTATTTATTTTGATTTTGAACTTATGCCCAAAATAAATGTTTTTCCATTTAAAAAGATCTACCAGACTGCAAAATTCAAAAAATTTCGAGCTAAGGAAGGATGGTTTTCAGAGCAAAAATCAGTGCAGCACTGAAAATCCGAGGAAATTCAGGAAAAAGAAAAACTTCTCTGGGACCCACCTGTCAGCCGCTCAGCTCACCTCTCCTACCTCCGGCTGCCACGGCGCGTCCAGGTGCCGGCTTTCCCCCGCACCTCTGCACTGCATGTGCGCCACGGAGCGTCGAGCGTCTCTCGCGCGGACACGACGTCGCCCCCGTGTCCTTTACCCCATGACCAGCCGGCGCTCCCTACCTCTCCCTTCTTTCTCGCGTGCACTCCTTCGCAGCCGAACGCGCCGCCGCCGTGAAGCACCCCGGCTAGTCACCCCGGTCCCTCTTTCCTCATCGAGAAGTGGCGCCAGAGACCCTCAAGCTCACCCCGAGCTCGCCTCCACCTTTCCCTCCCCGAGCGAGAGCAAATCCCGTTTTTTCTCAAATGTTCGAAGGTTGACCTCACCGGCCGAAACCTCACCGAATTCCATCACCAACGGTGTAGAATCCTTCGATTTCTCTCTGATCCTTGTGGTCCAACTCCGAGGCCATCTTTTGGGTTGGTAATCGACGTCTTTCTCTAACTTGGGGCAAAAAATTTGGACCTTCACCGCTGCCGGCCATCGGATCCACACCGCCCTCACCGGTGACGACCACTCTCCGCTCCATCTCCACGAACATCCGTGCCGTCCTTCTTCTCCCTGCGGTGAAGCTCTCGAAGCAAGTCTCTTGGGATTTCCTCCACCGCGCTACCTTCTACGCGCCGCCGAAGTGTCGTCTGAGCCGCTCGTCGCCGTCGCGCTTCTCCGGTGAGCTCCACAAGCTGGTGACCAATCCACTGGGCCCTCCTGTTGACAGCAACCACGATGGTGCGAAGAACGGCTGCGTCCACTGTCGGCCAGCTGCCTCCGACGCGGCGCCATGGCCGGCTGGCCGAAACAGCCAGCGCGCGCCGAGCACAGGATCCGGTGTGGCCACGGGATTTGATCCCATGCGGCCGCGTTCCAGCAAGCATCCGTGCGGCTCACAGCTCGCCACGTGGCCCCTGAAACAATAAATCCAGAAAATCGTTATTAGTTGCGCAGAAATTAGTTAAAATTTGCAAAAATCATAGAAAATTCATACGAACTCCAAAAATTACAAATAATATACCGTTGGAATCCTCTCATCATGCAGAATATTTTAGAACTTTCAAAGTTGCATTTTCAGCATTATAATTATTTTTTAAAAATTAAACAAAGTGCATTGCACATGCATGCATATCATCATTTTTCATGCATAATTAAAAATGTGAAAAATACATAATTATGTTCTATTGACTAATATATGTCATCTTAGAATTATTTAGGATTTATACTCTTATATATCAATTATAAATAATTTATTACTCTTATATATGAATTAATTCATTAGAAATTTATAATATTGCACTAAAATATAAAAATTGGTCCAGAAATTAGTTGATAGCTTTGTTAGTATTTTGAACAAATAAATTTGTGATTTATGCCTTCAAGAACCATATTAAAAAAATTTAGAATTAATCTTCTATATTATAAACTATTTAGTATAATATAGGAATTCATTTTAGAAACATTTTTTTATAAATTCCAGCAGCACCTTGGTCCAATAAAGTTTCTTTTCATGAAATCATCATCATACTTTTCTTGCCATATCATCGCATATTCCTCCTTGCCACATGCATTCTTGAGCCTATCATCGCATGTGAGCATCCTTGTCACATGCGATGACAAGTAAAATATTAGATGTATTTAGATGCATAACTAATCGCACTCGCATATCACTTCACACATTTAGGAAACGTCGCGGAAGACCAAGATCTAGCGCTGATCGCTCCAGAGTCGTCCGTCGCTGAAGATCTTCCTCTTGTTTGTGTTAACTCGCAGCAAACCGAAGGCAAGCCCCGGTGCATTAATCCTGTTTTGAACTTTTTTGTTTTATCACTATGTATTGTTTAGCTTTCATAATGCGCATTAAGTTGTAGGAGTTGTTTCGGACCCTAGAACGCATAATAGTACCAATTACCCCTTTTGAGTATATATGGGTACAGGTAACTCGATGTAGAGCTAAGCTATAGGTTCTAATCGATGGTAGAAGTCGAGTGAACGAGAAACCTCACTCGTGAGATTATAGGTTAGACTTTATTCTATACTTGAATAAACCTGACACCGAGCGGGGATAAAGTATAGGAGGGTTCGAGAACGCAGGGCCTTCGCGGTGGTAGCCCTTTCTGTGTCGGTTAAGGACCGATTCGAGTGTGACCCTGTTGAGCAAGTTTGAACAGTATCAAATGCATACTGTGAACATGGGACCCAGAAAACTGATGTAGCTCAATACCGTAGTGGTTGGACGTCCCCCTACCACTCTTTCGGTGACGTAGTAGAGAAAAGCCTTGGATCTAACAATGGATGCACCCGGCGTGGTGATCACATGGAGGACTAGGTGCTTGGGAGCGGTAGGCCTCGGGCCGACTCTATGGTATTGTTGTGAAAGGTGGCCACGTGCGGCTTCTGGGAAGCGCATACATGTCGTGTACTTCGGGTTTTTTCAGCTGGTGTAAATCGATTATAATCGCTGTCCCTCACAGTAACGAGTAACACTTGTTCATTGTGTCATATCGTAGTAATAACTAGATTAATAATAATGATAATATGATTTGTTTGCTTAGTTATAGGAAATTGATTGGCAACCATGATTGTAGTAGATGATAGTGCAAATTAAATTTATTCTTCCTTGTACTTAATTGACTGCTAAAACTTAAAAGTAAGGATTCACTGTTAGTGCCATGTTTTATGCAAATGACCATCCCCTGAGTCAGCCTCTCATGCTTAGGAGTTGGCTGTAGTTAGCCAATTTTGACGGGTAAAACTTGCTGAGTAATTAGTACTCACGGTTTGTTGTTTTTTTTTATGTTCTCCCTGCAGGTAGTTGGTGCGGCTGTTGCGGTCAAGTAGTGTTAGAAGGTGAGGCTCCTGCGAACTGGTCCTATGAACTGGTTCCCTCTTAACCAAACTCCGGTCGCGAGGAGTGAAGCATGTCTTAGGGCAAGATATGTTTCATCGTAGAAAACCGTCGTATCTCTTCTATATCACTTCCGCTCTGTTTTAAACTTGTCTTTTTTAAAACTACTTGAACTTTATTGTAAGATTTAATCGGTTTTCTATTTTATATTATCACTCGTGTTGTACTATTTAGGTATTGTTGCTCAATATCACCGAGATCGATCCTAAGCGAGCCGTCCAGTGTTTTGAGACGGTTCTGCCACAACTTCCATGGAGATGAGGTTAAATCAAATAATGATGTTTGGAAATATTGTGGATATTGTAGACTTTTTATTTAAAACAAATTACTATTGATCGATGATCAGTTGGTAATTCACATAAACAACATCGCACTGTGTCAGTAAAGCTATCAACATTGCAACTGATGATCGGTCAGTAAAGTGATGTGTGTCGGTAAGGTTTTGCCGACGCCACTTGTAACAACAGATGGTTTAGGTTGGTAAAGTCCTTTAGTGACTTACAGTAAGTCGCTAAAGGGCCTTTTAGCGACCTATGGTATGTTGCTGACAGTGAATTGTGGTGTAATTACCTAACGTAATTTCATCGTTTAGTATCCATAATCAATGAAAATTGTTTTGTTGTATATATAATTATGTTGTTTTATAGATTGAAGGTCATTCCTTGCGAGTTCATGTCAATTAATACATGACTCTGACAATTATTAAGAACAAAACAGTGTCAATTAAGCGCTGGGACAGATTAAGTTGCTCACCCACATCAGCAAGTACGTAGCAAGTGCGTAACATTTCTTTGTAGACATAGCATCGCTCTCTATAAAAAGGAGTCGGACATGCGGACATTTCGCAGTCGTGTTGTATAGCACTGTCGTTCTTGCTTGGATCAACAGGATGGCCACGGCTGCAACCTTGTCCAGGTTTGGATATCCATCGTCATGCAAACCAAACGCTCTGACTACAGCTAGGAGGCGTTTGGTTAGAGAACGGTAATGTAAATGTAATGGGTATCAAACCACACCGTAATGGTAATCAAAGTAACAAAATACCAATTTTGTTTGGTAGTCTCTGGTAATGGAATCAGCTGAACCAAAGAAAAATACGAATAAGAGAATGACTGAAGGTTACGGCGATCTCCTCGACAACGGCCCCAATCGGCATTTCTTTCCAGCGAAGGCGGAGGCCTGTGCACCACCGCTGACATGCCACGGTCTGTGTTGGGGCTCTCGCCAGGCTGGTCAGCCAGAAGAACCGAAGAAGCTGCTGCTCCCACCAGAATTTCTTTCCATGGGATTGAGCGGTGGATCGAACGCGTGTCGGCGGGCGTGTTGGAGCTCG